>RJJA01000157.1:0-41540 GCA_003724045.1 Lepidurus arcticus
TCTAATTTTATAATATAGCTATTTATAATATGTGTAGCTTTGAAACTTTATATTTTGTAGCCGTGGTTTGTAGCATTGTCGCCTATTTTGTGGCGCGTGTAGCTCTGCAATTTGTCAAGGCTACACAATTGTTTGTAGCATTCGTACACCCGGAAACTGAGTTTCGAACCCCTTGCCATAGACAAAACAGCAGTATTTATCACGGGAAAACATCCAACAGGCTTGCACTACCTTCCATTAGAAACGGGCTCTTAAAAGTAGGCTAACACAACCCTTAAATCCCAGAAGAACGAGCCTCAATATTCTTCAAAACAGAAACTCAACTTACAATTTTTCAAATACTAATTCTTCTCGTCTTATCCACCACGATCATTTTAGCAGACGAACTACAAGGCCTTTGCGTTCACGAGATATAAGCGTTTCCCTTAGCCTGGGGCATTCCATAGACAGGAGAGGAAACACGTTCTCCGGATTTAGTTACCCGGAGACCAAAATAACACTATTGTGTCACTGCCCAACAATGAATTTTTCTTTGTTCAGCTAGTGGAGTGAAAGAAAATGCTTAAAAGTTTTAACGGTTCTCGTCAACGAAAGTTGATGAGAATCGTTAACCTATAACCTAACCTAATGCATTTCCGATCCAACTACCAATATTCAAATCGAGTGACACCCGTTTGTCATTCGTTTTCCGGGTAAAGTTTTGCAACAATAATACACACAAGTGTCATTTTTACTCTATGGGAGAACCTGTTGGGAGAGACTTTAAAAAATGCCATCTAACGGCAATGGGCAACACTAAAAGGTACGTCCGAATGGCTTTGGGCTGCGTTATTGCGAGATTTGTCGCATAACGAGGTGGAAAATAGCTTTTTAACACCCTTTTAGTGACAAGAGCCTGAATACGACCGCAGTATCGCTTGCCAAAACGTGTTCTTTGTATGCGTCATCCAATGCAAAGCAAGCTTGTCAAATTAACGTTCCTCAGAGTCTTGACAAAGGGGCCGATACAGATTATTTTGCATGCGTCTTTCAAAGCCCCTACAAAATAATATAGAAGCACACATCATGTGTTTGGGACTCGCCAAGTCGTTTTAAACGTCAGCGCCATGACAACGATACCTTTCAGTAGCCACGATGTGGTGAGGAAAACCAGTTTTGGGTACCAGCAAGCCGTTAGGAACTCTTATAGAAAGGTATCTCGCGTCAGTGAGAAAAGAACGGGGCACAATGCCCATTTATCCATACACCCTGATCCTTTTGATGCCCTCTCCACTTCTACTCTACCCTTTCAGTCCAACTAGCGGGTTCATGTGTCAAGCTCTGGAGCTTTTCCCTCCTTGTCCCAATGTTTTTTCAGGCGTCATCGACGTCGTCAGTATGAGCCTATGTGTGTCTGTGGGGTGGAGGAGGTGGGTTTATATCACCCTCCTTTTGCATACGAAATGCCCCGGCTCTTCGTTACGGCACGTGGCTCTCCCCTGGAATGCTGAATGCCACTAACTCGCATAAAACTTGGGCCTCTCCCCGATCCCTAACGTCCATGCCAACAACACAGAAGCCTCTTAAGCTTCCTCGCTGCATTCTCGCAACTCCTAAAGCTTCGTTTTTCATTACTGTGAGACTTCTCCTTTCCTCCCGAGCTCTTTTGGAATTTGCCCAACCGCTTGCCCAACTTAAAACTACTTCCTTTTCACAACCGCGGACTACAATTCGCTTTTATACTCCCCCCTGTCTACTCGTAGCGAACGGCTTTTGGACCACACGTTCTTGGAAAACTTCCTAAAACTGAATTTTTTCCCCAGGAATTTTTATTTGCAACATCTTACTACGACTTTCAGTCTGGCAGAGACAGAGTAAACCAAATCCTCTATCAGATGGAAAAACTTGCTAAGATTTACACTGTAAACGGACTAATTGTTTTAGACCTAATGGATGGAGGATTGCCATTCCTAATGACTGCGTTTGAGAATTGAATTGGCTTCAGGCGACCAATGGAAACCTAGCGACTTGAGTCGAGGAAATGTGCATTACTTTTCTCCCGAAAAATAGCACAAGATGACTAAACCAACAGAAAATAGCACGAAATTCCATTCTTTAATTAGCTTATAAAAAACAGCCGCACTTACAAGTACTATGAAAATAAAATGTCTAAAGTCACCAGACATAACCTTTAACGAAACCGTAAAAAAACGCACGTATACACTAGTTTTGAATTCTACTATTGAAAAGAAGTTTGAAATTGAAGTGCAGTCAAAGTTGGTAAACTTGCGGCTTTGCTAAGGGGAGGGGCTACCCTGAGGCGCCCAATGAGCGAATCTGCACTCTCTGGTTTAACGCTACTGATACCGCTTTATTCCTTACGGAGCATCAACATAGGAAAACTCCTTACCTCCGTTAGTCCTGAATTATTCGAACCTATAAAAGTCTTTGACCCCCAATACTATATGGAAAATGTTTCTAGTAAATGAATTCCCAAGTCATTCAAACCTAACTGAATTTAGCCGTGAAAGGCAACTCAGCAAGTTGAAGGAAACAGCCTTCAAGGGGCCTATAACTATCAGCCGTAATGAACATTCTGACCACAAATCCCTCGAGCAACAATAAATTATGACCTATTCGAGTCAAACAACAAACCCCGGCCAAACAAAGTAAATTAAGGCTGATTGACAGGGCTTGCGCTCCATTAGCTTGGTTAATGCAACCCTACGGCGTTACTTATGGACCAAGTTTCCCTTTTGCCCCCGGGGAGACCTTTACCCCCCAACCCTTCTATGCCCACGCGGAAGGAGGGCAAAAGACACCAAGATCAAGTAAAGAGCCTGTCAGGTGCAAAGCCTCGGGCATCCGGGGAGGGTAAAGGGGCCAAGGCCTCCAGGCAAGGGACTCAGGAAGTCAAATAGGCGGTGCTTTAAAGGATTAGAGGTGCCGCGCTTGCTCCCCAGGATACGGAAGGGAGCGCAACTTAATGAGATTACACTGAGCAACGAACCTCCATGCAGATATTGCAAAGACAGAGAGAGAAGACCACCTCAGCCAATTTACATGACTTCCTTCTTATCCCCAACTCCCTTCCCCTGAAACCTTCATCCAATTTGTAAAACATCCCTGTTTTCTAATATCGTTGGCATGTTGCACATTATCCCCCCCCTAAAAAAATCCCTCAGTCGAGACAAAGAACTTAAAAAACTTCTTCTCCTAGTTTGGGTCTGCGTTCTTCAAAGAGCCGAAGGGGGAAATTAGTAAAAAAAAAAAAAGTAAAAAATCTATAGCACTAATTGGGGGCCCCAGACGCAGAAAGCTTTTAGAATCAAGGATCTAAAAAGCTCCACGAGTAGCCAAGGTTTCCTCTCAAGTCGCTATGCTTTGCTCTCCTCGCTCGTCGTTCTCCAGACTCTCTCTGCTCTCTTTCTCTCAGGGGATCGTCACCCCCTGTCAGACAAAGTTTCAACCTCTTTGACCCTTCCCAAAACACACACGGACGGTCCATTAGCTCTCGCAACATACAAAGGAAAACCCAAGGAACCTTGAGGGGTGGAAAAGGTAAAAGAGCCAGCAGTCACATGACTCTTCATCTCAACTCACCAGGGAGATTAACCGAGATAGATTTTCCACGAGAGGAACCGCGCGACATGGCTGCTTCCGTTTTTTTTAAAAACAAATACTCGTTTCGATTGTCACACAAGAAGTGGGGAACACATTTTTCTCTCTGCACAACCTAACCTAACCCAAACCAAACTCATTTAACTCCCCAATCCTGCCCGACTAAGAAAAAAAGAGAGCACTTAATTAGAGCCCTAACCGACTCAAAGTAAGACAATTAAGTTGCAAATTTTTCTAATGGCCGTAACGATTCTTAGCTTACTGTTATGACATCAATTAATTCCCTGCGAGAAAAGTCTCCATAAATACATTACTGCATAAATACAATATTACTTTGATAAAATCGTTTGACACGATCCTAATTGGTCTATCCTCGAGAGGGCAACCCAGAACCTTCCGCAGAACCCTGCGGTGGAACAATCAACTCTTAGCGAGGACTCTCAGCCATACCTGCGGCTGTAGTAATGTTGGCTCGAAAAGTCCTACATTTTCATAATTCGACTGCTACTTCATCAAGCACCACAAACCTATCGCGTAACCACCCTAAAGTATGTACCCCTTTCAAAGTACCCATAACTGATGGAGTTTACTATCCTTCATGAGGAATCCTTCCATTCACCATCAACCCTACCGCTGTCTATCATATATCGGGTTCTGTTCTGCATGAAACATTCCGATTTCCTAGTCAGCGAGTCTGGTTGAGCTAGCTTCACCCACATTCCCTCCCCGTCCAGCCTCTCTTCAGCTCCTATGTACAGGGACGTCGTTACACCCCCCTTGGGCCCCTGGGCCAATTTTCAAAATGGGCCCCTAAACAGGTATGGATGGGCCACCTTAGTTCAAAATGGGCCCCCAGCTTCGTGGGGCCCTGGGCCAGTGCCCAAGATAAGACGGCCCTGCCTCTGTACCCTAAGGTAGCCTCAAAATGCAGCGAATGAAAGCTAACTCTGGTAGAACCACTTTTCAAGTCTTTCCTCATTCCCAAAGGGGAAAACTCACCCTCCTATATCTTCGTATGAATGGAACGCTTCCTAGGGTGAGCCAGAGTGTGATCCCAGTCAATGCTCATTATTATCCTACTTACAAAGTATACCAACTGTTTTCAAAATCCAAAAATTAACTACCCAGCCTCCCGAAGTAATTCTCTTCGAAAAAGATCTCCGCCAATAATTCCGCAAGCAAAAATGTACTTTCGAAGGACTTGAACTGCGAAAGAGTGAAATGGAGAACTCAATACATTAATCAAAAGAGGAAATTGAGTGGGTCAACTTTCAACCCCGCCGTTTAGTGCTTGATATGCAAGGTGGCGATTACCGGAAGTTACACCCACCCTTACGCGTCTCCCGTTTCTCTTTGGTCACGTTCGAACGTTAGACTCGCGAACCAACACATTGACTTTTGGCACAGTTTATCCCCTCGTTTACACCCTGCCTCCCCTCTCACGGGACCTTCACTCCGTGCCATGCATGTCAACGAACTTCCTGTCACCTGTTTTCAGCCAAGACGCTAATCAGGCACTCCTACCACTCTCCCAACCACCCCAACACACACATACAATACTACTACTACTACTATTATTAATCATAACTAGAGGAACAAATACATGCAAAAGAAGCAAGGGAAGCTATTTTGAAAAAAAATACGGGAAATTTTTACCTTTCCCGCCATAAGCAGGCGAATGGTGAGGGTGACAGAGGGTCCATCCTTACTGTCTATGGAGGCCATGGTTGCAAAGTATAAGAGGGAAGATGGTAGGCGTGGTTGGTTTCAACGGTGAGCAAGCTGGCAGCCACACGTGCACAGTTGGGGGTAGGGCGGGTCAAAGTAGGCGTGGTATATTTTGTTCGCACGAAGTCTTTGTCTCTTGTTCTCTCTCTTCCCCCCCAAACCGGGTTTCTTTTCCCCCTCAAAATTGTACTTTTTAAACCAGGGTTAAACAAGAAGCGGCGACGGCGTATCAACGTGGGGAAAAGAGAAAAGAAGGGGGTGGCGGGGGACAGAAAGGGTTAAGGGAGTTAAAGGTGGAGGCAAGAAAGGGACCGGTAGAGCAAATCAAGAGCCAACCAGGTGTGTAAAAAGGTGGGAGGGAGAAAATGTTCTGCGGAAGAAAAAATAGCCAAAAAACAGGTTGTTATTCTTCTCGTATGACTTCCTTTTTTTACTTTGGGGGGATAATAATAATAATAGTAATAATAAAAAAATACACAACCAGATCAGGTTACGACCACAATGATACAAGACAACCAACCAAGTAAAATGAGACAAAAAATGACGAATAGTACAAGAAAGAGAAACAAAAACAGACATAAAAAGATATGCGGAGATGACGATAAAAGGTTTGATACGGCTTTCGCAATACGGGACAATTATTTGTCACGTGGAAATGTTCAAACAAGGTGCTAGATAATCTCTCATTTACAATACTTAGAGTTATGGTATTATACTAATAAAACATTCAGATTATCACATTATAATAATGAGCTAGAATTCCGAATTACGGAATCAGAAGAAATTCATTTGATCGATTTCTCATTTGCTTCGATTCTGGTTCTTCAGAGGTTGTGCGAAATGAAGTAGAATTTTTGCGGTGCATAAACAGTCCATCCTAGGCTAGTTTCGTTCGGCTCTCGGACACCAAAAGGGCAAAAACTGTGGACTGAACTTGGATTTTTTGACAAGCAGCAGAAATAATCCTAATCCTTTCCAAGGCAAGTTGAAACTATTATGGAGGTAAAACGAAATGAAACCAAAGAAAACGGACAATTCCTAACTTCGATCGGCAAGTAGAGAAAACCGCTACTTCGAGAAATATTGCAATTTCAAGAGAAATTTCTTAACCTAACAACTAAAGGTGCTCGCAAATATAACCCCAAATGAAATGCACGAATACAACGCGCAATACGTAAGGCTAGTTTCTATTTCTAGACCAAGTGATTCCCGTCAAGCAAACCATATAAGAGATTTACAAGCAAGTACTGACGTTAGATCATTCCCATCGAACCAGATGGCTCCGAAACGAGCTAATACCCGCAAACCCTACAACTTTTCGAAAGGGGAAAGGAATAGCCGACCATTTGCTCTCATAATATCCAGCAAGGAAATGACGACTCAAAGTCTTTCCGCATTCAAGGGAATGTTAAAATTTGGCGCGCAACGCTACATTCTTAAAAATTCCCTACTTTCAAAGCAAACTTGTAAGCTTATCTGCCAGTTCGGCAAAGAGAGAACCACGTATTTCTACTTGGAATTCTCCAACATCCCAAACCGAAAAAAGCGAAACGACGGGGCCACAATTGCTGCCAACATCCCAGCCATGAATCACCTGTCCTACCGACACCGTAGCTGTCATTCCCCATACCCCGCCATTTCTCCTATCTTATTGCCTTATTTTCCTATTTTTACACCTTTTCGCTCATCCCACCGAAAACTATGAATACATCCTCCCTTCTCTATTCCCTTACCCACATTTTTTAATCCAAAAAACTTTACCAAATATACCTCAGTTTTTCTTAATCTCCCCCTTCACGCACAAAAAAATGCGAAATAAAATCTTCCCGTTCCACGTCTACAAAAAATAGCACAATAAAACAAGAATTCCCCCCCCCCCCTCCCTAAGTGAAAAGAGCTCGAAGCCTTTTAAAGTCTGAGCTTCCTCCTTCGTATATTACATGCTTACCCCCTCCCCGCCCATAGGCCAAAATCGATACATTTACCATCATCACTTTCCTTACAAAAGTATTCACTCTAAATACACCTGACTCTAAAATATTCGCTCTAAACTTGTCAAAATTCGCAAATTACTTTACTATTTGCAAGTCTCACCTGGATTTTCTCACCAATTTTCTTTTCTCAAGAAAATCACCAAAGAAACTGACCACGTTTTTTTAAAATCGTTGTTTTTAATGCAGGGCAAACGAAGGTTACCACAAAAAAATCCAAAATCGAAACTCTGTCACGTCTCGATGAATAAAGTATGTCTGTTTTTTCCTTTTCGGCCCCCAAAAATTAACCCCCAATGTACTCGACCCGCTACCGTTTAAAGCGTCCAAGATACTAACGAAGCGACACAGGCGTCGTTGACGTCAACTCCGAGGACGACGTCGTGCGCAACACTTCTTTTTTGAGGGGAGAGGGGAGCGCATGTGCACCTCGGGAAAAGTTTTTTGGCCCTTTTTCAAAAATCTGGTCTTTAATCCTCCTCTTCTTATAAAACTACTTTAACACCTTAAAAAAAACTTTTTCTTCCCTTTCGTATCTGTTCTTTTTATTCTTCTTTTCTTATCGGATTCTTCACTTTCTAGCTGTCTCTCTGATTGTCTGGCAAGTCTGGGGGTCTAATCAATCTAGAACTCGAGATGAATAATTCTTTTAAAAAAGGTCAAAATAAAAAGACCCCACCTGTCGGCTAACAGTTATACGGTTTTTCGTACTGGGTGGAATTTTCGAATGAGTCTTTTGCCAAAAAAAAATTCTCTTTCGGTCCCCACAGGAATTGTCTCTTAACGCTTTAATAACCAGCGAAAAATCTTCTCAGCAAGAAATTAAAATGGTAAAACGAAAGGTATGTGTGAAAGACATACGCAAAAAAGCTATTTTTAAATAAGCGCTGCAGGTGCAAACTCCCAGACGTCCTTAAAAGTCTCCATAAAAATCCCCCTTGCCTCTGCTTTTTCCTGTTCTCGCTATAAAATAAAATCCGACAAAAAATAGACTTGTTGGGAACTGTTTTAAACGCTCGCGCAACTTATTTTTTTGGCTCGAACCATCTCCTCCACCCCCCTTCTTGCCACTTACGAAAAAGAAAACGTAAAAAAAGCGTTGCGGCCCATCAAATCTGTCTCACGGGAACAGACGGGTCAACTGACTTCCGACTTTTTTTGTGTGTGGGAGGGGGGGGGGGGGGTACGATACGAAGATAGAGGTAAAAGAGGGGTGGGGGTTAACCTCACACGTAAGAGTAGGAAAGCATCTTACAGCCCCACAAATCAATGGCAATGGAGCGTGGATGTCGACGTCGGCGTGTCCTTACTACCGTATGAATACACAAAAGGGGGGGGGGGGGGCAAGGGGGATGCGTTAAATAAAGCTTTTTCTATAATTTAAAAAGGGCACGAGTTTTGTTGCCAACCTTTTTTCTCTTACTCGGCAGAAAAGACACTTGCTTTTAATTTATTCAGGGATTTTGCGAATTTTTGGCCCCAACTTGAGAATTTAAAGGTGGGAACTTATGAATTGATGCAAATTCAATCAAATTTACTTATTTAGAGCGTGTAGAAATCGCAGAAGATCTTAATTCCGTGCAAAAATTTGCCAGAAAAAGCGAAACTAAAGTGGCGAAATTAAATGATATTGACTTGCGAATTTATTTGTATATGCGAAATGACTTGTATATAAGTAGATTACGAAATTCGAATTATAAAGGCCATTGGATGAGGGTCAATGCACCTTTACTTGAGCACCCGGATATGTATGCACAATTGTGGCAATTTGCGAAACGCTTGTTTGAAGCGTTTCCAGAAGCTAAAGTTACGAATTTCCAGAAGCTAATTAGGGATAATTGCTGAAGGACCCAATTTCTTCTTTAGCACAGACATAGAAGAAAAAATAGCTGAAACAATGTTACCACTTTAAACAGCCGCACCAAATGTCCGTAAGTAATTTTCAAAATCGTCTACCCGCGCATTCATTTCTCAAAAGAAAACTAATATTGTAATATTGCTCTTTTAGTGGCACGTATGACAATGCCATTATTTTTAACACTAACAAGAGAATGTAATCATCAAATCCTGACAATCATCTTTTCCAGATGTCTTGTTTTCATTCCTTCTGGATTAACTCAAAGTCTCAAAAGTAAAATCACTTCTTAAATATAAAATGTCAAGTTTAACGTTGGGGTAGGCTGTGTTAGGGATAAACCAGCAAACTTCACGAGTTGTCATTTAGGTCAGACAAACGCAATCCCTCAACGGTGGACGCGTTCCCTTCGACTCGACACATTATTTTTAGCTTCCCACACACTCGGACTTGTCTTTCGCCCCGAAAACTCCAGCCATCCCTGAAGCTTTCCCTCGCTCCAAACTCGGATGCAACCAAGTTTCATTATTGTCTCTGACTATACCTTTCTCCGCCCCTTGACTGAAGAAAACGCTAAAAAGCTTGTACACTAAAGTAAAAACCAAGAATTCGTCGTAATTTTCATGGGGGGCGTCCCCAAAAATGAATGAAATACAACGAAGAAGGGAAAAGTAAAAGCCTTTTAGCGTTGCCGAGAAGATGATGGAAAAAGAAGATGGTGCCGTCCCTGTGAATCGAAGGTCCGATTTTGAATGCGCTAATAGGTAAAGGCGCTAGACCTCCGGCCAACTGTCCTCCCATGTTATAAGGATAGGAAAATTTGAATTTTGGAGTTAAGGGGCGGAGCTTAAACCGCTAAATAATTAATTACTCGGTTAATATGCATAATGGACTCCCCCTTTAAGGCTACGGTGCACCCAAGGCTCTTATGGACGAATAACACAGGAAACGGCGTAGGTGATTCCACCAAAACCATCAGCAATTTTTATATAACTTTCTGACAGTAATGTAAACGATAATGATTCTACTAAACATCGAGATGTTTCAAAATCATTCTTCGTAAATTTGCAAAACATACATAAAATGTCACCCTTTATTTATCATAACTAATTTTAAAAATCGGGCTTCGATGTGCAGTAGATTATTTTTCAACTGGATTTTTAGAGCAAACAGAACTGAAATCTGGTGATTAGTTTTTGAACGATCGGCTATTTAGTTTCCTGCATTGTGTTGCCGCATTGAACCATCTCGATCTACAGCTTAATACCACACCACACCGCAGCCTTAATAGCTCCAAAATACCCACATTTGACCCATATAAATACCCAAGGTCATGGACAATACAAAAGACGACTCGACTGGCCAGACACCAGCCTACGCTAGTTATATTATTAAGAAAGAATACAACATTAAGAAAATCGCTTTTTAATGAATACATCAATTAACACTTAATCACACGAAAAAAGACTTGCTAATGTAATGCTAACCCAAGCATCGCGTGAGAATGAGACACAAACGAAAGGGGTGGAGCTTAACTCCCTCCCTAACCCCTTCCACGAGCATACGTCAAAATATTCACACAATAAACACAAATAAAATAACAAAAAATAAACCAAATTTCTTCACCTATTTTCTTCCCCACGGAAAACAGATCAATGATCAATCTAACCCCATTTTCCACTCGATTCCAACATGTCAATCCACCATACGCTTTAGACGTCAATGCCAGCCTTCTGGTCCACTTTTTCTACCTCAGAAACTAACGATCTGCCCCAAAGATCCCTTCAAATACCAACCTCCCTCCCTCCTCTCCCCATAACCGACCTCCTTCCATATCATTCGTCATGCACGGCTACTCTAATTGAAGCTTTTCATGTGTAAGACTTGGGTGCGTGCGCCTACCCCCCCTTAATCGTAAACCTTAATCCCGCCCCTTATTGTCAGTCACCTATTTTCACGCATATACCTGTCCATGTCTCCCCAAAAAACGAGAACCCATCGCAAGATGAAAACCGTAAATCCTGAAAAAGAGCCACCGTGACTACCTGGAGTTGCCATGGCAACTGGGGGAATCAACTAATATACTGGCCCCTCCGAATGAGCAAATCCCTCCAGCTTCCCCCGCATGTAGCTTATTTTCTCCATGTTGTTCCATTTCGTTACCAAAATCAGCGTTACACAATATTTCATTAACGTAAGCACCTTAAAAAATAAAAATAAATATCCCTACAGTGTCTCACGTTGCTCAATCCAAAAGCCTACTGTTCCAGAGCCAATACCAGTTCAGAAGAAAAAAATTTATTTATAAAAAATGCATCCAGTCCGGAGAAAGGAACAAATGGGCTAAAATGGGTGGGTAGGAGAGCCAGGGGAAGCAAGGACGAACGATACACCTGGCTCACCCTGGAAACTACGAGCTCCGAGAGATCCCGGTACCAGCAGACTCCCACGAGTCCCCCGGAATCAATAATTTCTCTCCCAAGTCCCGCTGTCCTTTCAAATTAGCTCCATTTGGAGAGAAAACGCAGCCACGAAATTGACAATCGGGAATTTATGTCCACGACTACGGCAATCTAGGAAAATGGAGCAATAATTGGACCCAAAGGTCCCCCATTTGGGGCGCCGAACTCGAATTAACCTTTACTTTCTACTAAAAGGTTTGAAACTGGTCCGTTTTTGTAAAACTAGCCGAAAGCGCCCTTAAACACTAAAATTGCGCCCTTTTTGTATTTACAAAAAAAGAGTTTCGTAAAGCTGAAGGAAGTATGAAGAAATCCAATGTTGACAATATACGAATGGTATGACGTCACAAAATGCGAGAAATGAGAGGAACTCATTTAACCCAACAATTTAACGGTATAATGTTTTGAAATATTCCTGTAGTTTTCGCACTAATTTCGCAACAAAAAAAATCGCACGACCCTCGTTTTCCAAACATCTTCTATTACGGTTGGAATATTCTTTTTTAACACAAAAAACTTCGTATAACTGATTTATTTCAATAAAAAAATCTCGAAACTTAGCCACACCCCTAAACTCACTTCACCCCTCCCCAAAAGGGACCCAAAAAAGTCAGATCCTGGCCCCCTTCTTGGATTCTAAACTGTAAGCTCATCTGCTGTCATCCAATCTCTCTATCAAAAGCCGGACTTGTATTGAAAAGGTCTTAGATTTTGGTTCTTTGGTCTTTCCACGGAGCAAAAGGGAATCAGTAGGGGGAACGGGGGTTGAGGTGGGCATATAATCGATACTTTTGCCTCCATCGCTCTCGTCACCCCACCCCACCCAAGTTTCCAACGGACGTCAGCTTTCCTCACAATACAACTTCTCTCCCATATGCAAAACTACCCCCAGAAACCTTCATCCACACACACAACGACCTCACACACAACGACCTCACACACAACGACCTCCCACCACCTTAAAAAATATTTCTGCTGACCAAGAATAAAATTGAACCTATAGCCAAGAAATGAAATAAAAGCCAGTACAAAAAAATAAAATAAAAGCCCGTACAAAAAAAAGTACTAACTGAAGTTCTCGTCCTAAGCGACGATTTTACTTAAAATCGACTCGCCATTCTCGGGGGGAAAATCGTTCGTGTCATCCAAAGGAAAGATGCAGCCTCTCGTCCCAAAACCCATTGTCCCAGAATCTAAATATAGATTATTCATCCATCCAAAGTTCCTCCCTTCCCTTTCTCTCTCCGTCCACCTCCTCCCGGTTTCTCTATGCAAAACCCCACCACTTTTGACACCTCTCCCGCCGCCCTCCTACTCGTCTTTCCTTCAGCTTCTGCCTGCATCTCATCAACTTGAAACCGTCTCTCTCTGTGTGTGCTCACATTGGCTGTAGCCTGAGGAAACCCAAAAACGAAGACAATACATCACCTGCTGTAAAACTCGCCTCATCCCTCCCTTGTCCTTGTGTTCTCCGTTGATATTATATGCAACCCACCCATCACCCCTTCTAACGCAACACAACATATGGGAACGATCAATAGGCATAAGCAACCTTAGCTTTCCAGAACGCTGAAACCATTTAAAACCATTAAAAAAACAGAGAAGTTGTACGTATTAAAAAGTAAGCCTCGTATGTTTCCAAAAATGGTAAAGCCTTATTGGCTTTGCGAATTCCAAGGCTAAAATTGGACTACATTTCTTTAACGATAGCTGAAACCTATCGTGTTCTTTTTTCTTAATGTCAGTAGCTTGAGTTTAAAATCTATTCTGCAGCTCGCCTCTGGAGCAGGACAGGTGATGTGGGTGTGGCTTATACTAATATGAGAAGGTTCAGGTACCGCGTGAAACGAGTCCAAGGGGTGCAGTACTCGTACTTTTTTCTCGGACTTACTGCCCAAATAAAAATTCGGAAAATTTCCTAGGAGAAGCAACTGTTGCTCAGCATTACGGCCAGGGGGTAAGGGGACAGAGAGAATGCAAAGCATTTCCGGTGCTGAGGCACGAACGTGGTACGCGCCTCGCCTCCCAATGACAACTCAGAATATCACAGTACTACGTGAACGTTTCCCCGCCATCGGAGGGGAAATCGCAATAATGCAGCTCTTATCTCGAACTAAAAACGAGAAAAAAGCTCTTCCGAAGTTTGGAAAGCTCGGATTAATAAATTAATTACTAATGGGACAGGTTTAAAAAAAACAGCATCAATAGCTTAGCTCATGCACCCCCCCCTCCCTAAAAAAGATAAATCTTCATTTCCTAAAGAGCTTTCCTTAGCCACTTTTTCCCCGTCCTCTTCTAACTTCCCCGTACTTCTTTCTAGCCCATTAGGTATGTATTCTTTAATTTAATATTATTATTTAATTTAATTCTTAAATTAGCAAGGTAACTTTAAGTACTTATTCGAGCTCTTTAATTTTATAATTGCGAATACCTTGCCAATAAACGAAGACTTGACACGAGTTGCATGACAATAACTACACATTGCGAGAAACCCCATAACAGGTACGGGATAGTAGCCAACATGTCCATGGGGTAATAGCCAATATACTTCTTCCCAATAAGCTGGAAGCTATATATTGGCTATTACCCAACTATTGACTATTGTCGCAACATTTCCTTAAAATTCTCCATTACACTTCATTCCAATGTGTTATTTTCCTTGAAACTCTCAAGAAGAGCTCCAACACAAAAAAATAAAAGCTAAGATAAATCTAAACTCCGGTCAAAAAGCTAAATTTGCAAGACCATAAATCGTCTAAACTCTCGGTTTCACGCCTCCCAAAGGCCTCCTTTGACAGCCTGTCTCCCCAGGTGTGAAAATTCCTTCCTCCCACGCATAACAAGTACCCCCCTAATATCGCCCTTTCTAAATCAAATAAAATTTCCCCCGTAAAAAAAGCATGGTATCCCCGCAGCAACTGTCTTATTCTTTGTTTGTAGCGTACTAAAAAACCCGAAAACCCATTTCTCCTCCCCTCTAACCAAGCAAAGTGACCCAAAAGACACTACACCACCCCTTCACCACCCCAAGAAGAAAAGAACTAAATTCCTACCCATAATAATAACAGCCTCCAACGTTATGTCGTTAAACCGCCGTGAAAAGACGTTCACGAAAGTGAATCCCCACCACCGCCCCCAAATTTAAAGTGGAGCGGGAGGAGTTATCATGCAAATGCAAAACGTTTCATGACCATGATCACGATCGTCCCAGCTGTGCTTTTTTCCCCTGTCCAGTCAATAGAAATGAGATTTCTAATAAAGTGCCCCCCTTTCTCGTCATATGGAATTTTGCAAACCCCCAACTCCTGCTTCTTCTTCTTTAGTGTAATAAAATGTGTAAATGAGCGTTGGTTATACACCTTTCGTGCGTTCTAATTGCTCCAGTTTCCACTCATTTGGTGGTTCGGAGTTTGTCCTCTTAGAACTCCAAACTCTCTCTCTCTGCTCTCCCAAACATCCCATAAACTAAAATTCTCCCAAGTCTTCAGTTTTACCTTTGGCTGATACACAGAAAACTCAAAAACCCGGGGACTGGAGGGGGCTTTTATGACGTCTCCCAGCGTGGGACTTGTTCCAGCTGTTGCTTGTATCCCGTGCCATGTACAGGCAGAGAAGAGATCTTCAAACTGCTTCAGCAACAATCAGATATTCTTCCTTCGCAAACCCGAAAATTTGGGGACATTTCAAATGAATGTCGGGAAAATAAAAAAAAAGATAAAGCGCATATATTCGCATAAATCAAGGCGTTGGCATCCATTCTTCCATCCACACGAGTGTCATAATAAATTGATTTGATCTATATCAATATCAAATTATAAAATATAACGAAATATATAGAAAATTAAATAGAACTTCCCCTGCTCTAATAAATTTAAATAATCGTACACCTTTCAACACATATCTTTTTTTTACACTAGCGTTAGTGTGTATAATTAACTTTCAACTGTAGTGTACTTTAGTAAGTTTAATAAATGATACATTATGTTGAAGAAATCCTTTAATTACTTTACCTCAATAATCTGAAAAAATAACTTTGGATCTATGCGAGAATTCTTTACTTGTGAAACGAACGATGTAAGCTACGTTCTAACAATTCTGATAATTTGAAGTAAGTTAACCAAGACTGGCAAAGCCTCGACAAGTTAGTTTTTTGACAAAGCATTCTTATTGGAATTTCTCCTGTCTGGCACAAGTTCTTCCGTCTGACACCCAGCTTGCAGCCCAAACTACAAAAGCGATCAGCTTCGCATACTGTAAATTCTTTAACTATTCTAGACTCACAAAGTTTTTTTTTAAAGATGACCGAGTTAGAATATCCATTAGAGTAGAGCGTCTCTTCGATACCTTGCAGCCTATAAGAGGATTAACCTTGTAAGGATTGGGAGGAAAAGAATAGACTTGAGAGACTTGTCTAAGAAAATCTTATATAAATAGCTTCGCCCTTTTGAGAAGCTACAAGACTCTGCGACAAGGCCAGATGAGAGGCGACAAGACGCTATCTTTTTCCAAGGAAACGGTACAGAAATGTCGCTTGTACCATGACAGGGCAGTGACAAGCCTGCTCTGACCCTCATTTCCTTCGCCAAAACCTCACTTTTGCATTTCTGCTCAACACGCGCCGATTTTCGCAAGAAATGTTATCCTTCCTATCCTCGACCTTGAGATGCAGAATGAGAACTCTCTATCCTTCAAAGAAAACTCGTATTGAAGCTTAATATAATGAAATTAAATGATAAATACTTCATTTCGCACATTTTCCCCAAAAAATCCTTTTCCAACTGCTTAATTAAGCGTAATAATCGATTGAAACGCTACAAAGGAGGTCACCTTAAAACTAAAGCGTATGGAATTAATATCATTCTTCATTAATATAATTAATATATTCATTCTTCTAGGAAAAATACAAGTATTTTTTAAAAGCATTAAAATCCTGGGATGAGTTTCATGTCTCCTTCCCACGAACGTTAAAGGTAGGTTTTGATCAACTAGGTTTAAGTTAATTAAGAGCTACTTTCAAGTGTTTTTTGCGAAGACGGAAGGCGCCAAAAATAAGAATTAAGTCGTCGCCGAAGGCAACGGCACCTACCGCCATGGCGGACCTGGGCAATAACTTTCCACTGAGGAAAATTTCATTGTTGTCGATTTGGTGACTGGGGCGTATTTTGGGAGTTTACGGAACCATATTTACACGCAAATCACAGCAGCCTATGAGTAAAAAACCTGTCATGCTATGAATTACCTGAAAGCTTCAAGGAACACCAATTTAGGGCAGAAATATGAGGACGCCAAGTCTCGCCATCCACTATACACACGACTGTCGGTACTGTGCTGCTCCACGCGCGTGCTTAGTGTTCTTTTAGCAAACTTTATTTTCTTGTCTACTTTCCTTCAAAAAGATACATTCTAGATTGTTTGAAGTGAATATTTACATCTTAAAGTGATACTTTGGATTTTAAGAAAAGTTCTAAAAGAATTTTTAAACGTTTTCAACGGAGGGACTGTTTATGCCTGTCGTCTGTTCTATGACGTCACAGCTAGAGACGTGGACGTTGTTCAGGGACCTAAACATGGGGAAAACAAACCATTGAAAGTGAGGAAAAATGGGTGCGAATTTGTTAGAACTCGACGTGAACAAGCTCTTTGAGCAGAATACTATTGATGGAGTCCAGATTATTCATAAGAAATTAAAAGCAGAAGTGGACAGGAAACGAGAGGAGCTGCGAGTCACTGTTGGGTAAAATAAGATCTTTAAAAATCAATTATCAATTTAAATTTCCGCTTTTAGCCTTTTTTTACGTTTCTCTTATTAATTTCTTTGTCCTTGTAGGGAGCGTTACAGAGATTTAATTGAGGCGGCTGATACCATCAGGGATATGAAATCCAGCACCCGAAATGTGTTATCGCATCTTTCAGAAATTAGTTCTTTGCTCAACTCTTTGAAGCATCGACAGCTAATTGGCTTCACAACAAATACGTATAAGACGTAAGACAATGTTTATTTTACTCCTTGGTCCTTAGTAGTTGCATCTTTCCATAGGAAATCACCCGGCTATCCCCTTTATGCCATAGCAACCCAAATAAAGCTCCTCTTGGACATTCCTGAATTAATATGGACCTCTATCGAAGAAAGCTCATTCCTAAAAGCTGCGCAGTTATATCAGCTAGCAGTCCACGTGCATTCAAGTACAGAAAACTTGGATTTGCCACTTGTGAATGACGAGAAGAAATAAAAAGGGGCCTTTTCTCTTAGGTTTGACGATGGACCCGAGTAATTTGCAAGCTATATCTTGTTTTCCGGTCATTTCCAAGCAATGGGGAGCAATAAAACACTTCCGGGAAGTTATTCTTAACGAAGTGTCTTCTTCTCTTCAAGAACCGGTTATTTCAGCCCAGGTTTGTATGCAAACGCATCAAAGCTTCCATCTAAGCGCCTAAAATTCTGATTTTCCAGGTAGCGGCAGAAGGAATGACAGCAATTGCCTTATTGAAGCCTCACAGCATGTCAGCGTTACTTCAACTGTTTCTCAGTGAGCGTGAGGAAGCTTTTGAACGCATTCTCGCGAGAGCAGATGCTTCTAATCTCTTGATTACCGCATTAGAGTGCGCGGAAACTTCGTGGGTCCTCATCCATGCCATTTTTGCTGGTACTAATTATCAAGTGTCATAGTTATGTGTGCTTTTCAATGCAGAGTTTTTATGTCCGGCATTTTTTAGAGGGCTTTACGAACTCAAACTTGACTCAGGGTTTAATTTCTACGACTTTAAAAGAGGTATGTAGTAGCACAACTCCATTTGTCAATACTTTGGAGGATTTTCTGCCTTTGAAGAACGTGACAAGCAACGTTAGCGAATTTCGGTAATTTGGCTCCTACATTCTTTTAGTGTTCTAACTTTTCCTTCAATTTTTGTGGATTCATTCTTGTTTTTGAAAAAGGTCAAGTCTGAGTCGTCCGTTGGATCCGTTACCAGTGAGCGAACTCCGCTCCAAGTGTGTCTCTTGGTCACAAAACATGCGCAAAATTTGGCTGGCTCATGCCACGCCTCTGGTTGCCAGAATAACATGCGTTTCTCAAGTCGCAGACTTACGCGAACAACTCTTCCAGCGTTTAAGCCAAGTATTTTGACCATGTCTTCTATCTTCATTTAACAAGCTCTTTTTCAGTCAAACTGCACGTCAGTACAGTGGGACGAGATCTGTACACGGTTAACGGGACACAAT
This sequence comes from Lepidurus arcticus, assembly GCA_003724045.1. Classification (NCBI taxonomy): domain Eukaryota; kingdom Metazoa; phylum Arthropoda; class Branchiopoda; order Notostraca; family Triopsidae; genus Lepidurus; species Lepidurus arcticus. The sequence goes on from RJJA01000157.1 coordinate 18,856, forward strand.
CATTCCTTATGGCAAGATAATCTGCAACCTTTGGTTCAAAAGCGAATCCAAGCCTTGCTAGACGAAAAGATTGTGTGTTTTCTTACCCAATTCCAAGAGGGCGTTCTGCTAGCTGTCGAAGATGATAGGAGGAAAGGGTAAAAAAAGTTCTGCGTAGTTCGGATTCCAAAAGAAGTATTGTCTAACAGTTTCCATGATTTATCGTGTTTTATAGGACGTCAGAGGTCGATGTGCGAAACTGGTTGTGGGTGGAGACTGGAAGTGACTTGCCTCTTTCGGTTTTGAAGGTTCCAATTCGGAATGGAGGTGGTTAAAACTCATTTTTGACAAACCGAGTAGATTAGTTCTGACTTTTGTCTTTTTTACCTTTCTTTTTCGCAGGTTTATCCTTGAAATGCAGAGGTTTAACCCCAACAGTCGTTCAACTGTGTACCCAGCTGGAGCAAAAACTCCAGGTTTTGTTGGATGATCTGAATTTCTATAAACCTGAATATGGAATGAGCCAAGAAGATGAAGTATCTTTGAATCGACCGGTTTTCGATCGGTTCGAGGATTGGCCAGCTATTGCCAACCATTTGCAGGCAACAGTCGTCACAGAAATGGAAAAGTAAATGATTTGTCCTGAGAAAAACGTTTTCAAAGTTTTCTTTCTCTTTAGAATGCTTCCAAAATTGCTGGAAAGGATAATAAACAGCGAAATAACGCATACGTTGCTTCTAGGACGCTTGGGATTAGGCTTAATTGAATTAACACCTCAAATGAAGCAAATCGCCAAGGTAATCGTTTTTTTTTCATGTTTCGTGTTTTTTGTTTTGCCTAGTGCTGGTTCCCATTGTAATTCAGTTCTTTAGGCCGAAAACAGCGAATCTTGGGTTCACCTCGTGGGAGTCTTTCGGAAATTCGCCTGTGAGGCGTTCGAAACGTATTTAAGTTGCCAAATTGCCCAATCAAGCCATTTACTAAGCGAGCAATTAACATGGCAATCCTCTTTCGATACTTTACGACTATTACCAGTAATTGCTAATCATGTTACTGTTAATTAGACTCTAATTATCGTCTACTTTAAAGGCATGGGAAGACGTAATTGTTCAAGAAGGACACAACCAATCAGTGATTCGCGTTCCTGTGCATTTAAACTACGCTTTGGAAAATGCCTTGTCTTACTTGACCGAGAAAGTAGTCATTATTGGTCCTCACACATTACCCAAGTAATTGAACGTTGAATAAAAATAAAGAAACTAATAACGAAAATGAATCACTTTTGTCTTTAGAAAAGTTTTGCGCGATTTGATGGAAAACGTGGCTCAAATGAGCCTTGCATGCTTCACCGCATTACTGAACACGTCTGCGCAGTTACCGCAAACAATCGCCTTGCAATTTCTGTTCGACATCAAGTTTTTGGCAGCGTATTTTATCCCTGGCCACAATAAAGTATTTTTGTATTTCTTCGTATTTTAAAAGAAGTTCCTAAATTCAGACCCGGTTAGGTTTTGCAGGAGAAAATGAAAGGGTTATGCGAATGTTTAGAAGGACGAGTGGACCCTTTCGATTTGACTGTGATTTCACCACATGTCCAGGCGAATGTCAAACGCAGCCTCCAGAAATGTCAAGTAATTGATTATTTTACCCATTTCACGAGGAAACTGTTAATCTTGAGTCGTTATTTAGTTCTTGTTCGGACCGATAATCACGCCAGATAGACATGCGATGATCCACAGTAGTAAAATTGATTCGGTGCACACGGAACCAGCCATGTTGCTCTCTTTTGGAACACCGATCCCGCCCAAATTCCTGGCTTTGCCCCTAGCTACGCCTTCTAAGATTACGAGGCCATTCAACGACCTGTCTGTAAGCAAATTAGGGTTGGAAGCACCCAAGAAAGTCCATGTAAGTTCAGTTTTATTTGCTTTGACAACGACTTATGACTGCGAAGAAATATTTGATTAATGTTTAATTCTTTCAAGGCGAAGAAGGCCAGGAAACGTGATGCTTCACCTTCCAGTGCGCGATCTAGTGCTGCAGCATTTTTTGGTGCCATGAGCTCCTCCTTGTTTGGCCAGCATTAATTCCGTTTCTTTCGGGAAAAAATAATTGCAATTGATTTTTTGTGTGTATAATATATTGGTGGTTAACCATACAAGATACGCAACTATGCCATGATATCGTCGTCGGCCAAGTTGGACTCGCATTGGTAAAGAGGAGGCGGGGCTGGAACTCGAGTTTCATAAACCCATTTAGGGAACACGCGTTTATATAGATTCATAAGAACGGTATCTTGTGACTTGATCTGTCCATCAAAAACGCACTTCATATGCCCATGAGTTCCTGTTGAGAGAAAGAGTAATGATATTAGACACCGAGGAAATTATTACGCTAAAAAAATACCCAAAGGTTCGCGGATATGTCCACGCCGACCATATTTCGTCCGCAGCTCTACTGGCTTAAACCAGTCGATATCTTCGCGGCTGAAGAACATAAACCGCACCACTGCCGACTTCTTATGTACTTTAAATGAATGTCCGCTCAAAACAATTCGTTTCGTGATAATCCGATCCGGATTCACTTGTAAAACGGATCCTGTCGCCACCAATTGCTGCGTACCGTGTCTTTCCTGGAATGCCAGTACCGACGCTGGCGGGTACATGATAGGGGCATAGATGGTCGCCACCACCGTACTTTCCGGCCTAAAAAATCGCTCATACTTCGCAGAAGAAATAATTTAAAAAATATCTAGTTAATTTTGTCTAGTTAAAAATATCTAGTTAATCTGTGTTATGTCAGGTTATACAAAATTCATTGAAAACATAGGAATGGATTTACTTTGTGCTTATTTCCAGAAGTATGTTGACTGTAAATCGGAGCAGCAATAAACCGCCGGTACCCACAGTGTAAAATGAGCTTATCTTTGCTCTGCAGAGGAAGTTGCTCCCCACACAGGGTCGCCAACGGGCGTTTCAGGAGCAAATTGACGACCGACATTTTTTGCTCATGGGGCAGGACGCCCACGACAGTTAAGGGCAAATCGGAGGCGTGGCCTACCACCAAATAGGCCGGTACGTCCTTGATGAGCAAACGTACATACGTTCCTGGCTCCACCCCTTCTCTCTCCGTCTGCAAAACGCGTTTTCGTGTACGATTAAAGTTTTCGAACTGGAAAATCCGCGCGTAATCTGAAGGAAGGTTTTCTTTGGGATCCCAGGCGGAAGTACGGAAGGATTGGAGGCCACGATACTTCTGAAAACGTGTCCGGGCTGGGACATCCTTGGGCGTGTCTATCTCATCCGGCCATTGAGCGTCTTCGCGAGCTTGTTTGATCTTGTGCAAATCTTCCTCTTCGTCATCGAAATTGAAGCTCACTTTTTTGTCGTAACGTTCGGGTTCGCCAGATTCAGTTACAGCAATCGATTCCATGTCTTCTTCTGCAGAGTTTTCATCCTCGTCGACGGAAACAATATCCTCGTCGTCGCTGTCACCGTCTTCGGGAGCCATGTCGTTGTCTTCGGAGTCGGATCCTGAATCTGAATCACTTTCTCCGCCTAAAAATGGAATAAAATATGATAAAATAAGTAAAACACAACGCAATACGCATACAATTGGTATCAGAGGTCGTACCTGCTTCTAAGACGTCTTTGATCCACGCCGCCTGGTATTCTGAAGTGCCTTTTGGGACGCGTTTAGTCTTGCCCGAATCGTCTTGCATGGCTTCCTCTTTCATTTCCTCCGCACTGGGCCATGTTTGCTCTCCTTCCATTGGGTCTAATTCATTTTCCGCTTGCAGAGACTCCTATACAGGAAATTTTAGTTCAAAGTGGGTCAGTTATAGAAAGGTTGTGTTTAAATAAGTCAGAATTTACTTGTTTTTCTAGATCTGCTATGTCGTAAATGGTTTCAGCTAATTCTTCTGCTTCATCTTTGCGTTTACGCTGGGAGGTGATCAAAAGGTAAGGATCGTGGGGTCCTTGGATTGCCGAAAGCTGGAAATCGCCCCAGCCTGGGATATGGACTAAACTGTTGACAGAAAGAGGTTGGCCTCGGATGTATCCTTCGACTGCCAATGTACCCCTAGATTTCTAAAGGGGAAAAGGAATTCTTATGTGACCGTGAAATCAATAACAAGAACATTAAGTTACTTCATCTTCGTCCGGGCTAAAAGTGTACTTTTCAGCTAACAAATGCGGTCTTTGATCGCGCTGGAAAACGGGACGTTGCTTCTGACTTCCAATTTGATGCAATAATCTTAACGCATCAGCTTCATTATCCAGGACTTCCAGTTTATCTAAAGGGTACACTTTCTCAACCTGCTTGTGGAGTGTCTTCTTCATATCGCCACGTCTCTGCAGAAGATGATGAAAAAGGATTAAATACCAGATTTGACTTTGAAAAAAAATCCACAGCAATGCATACTTTCTGGGGAACTCGATCCAAGTCCATGAGAGCGAAAATAGGAGAAGGCAAACCTTGAGCCATGATTGTGCTTAACAAAACTCCACCTTCAGCATCAAAACCAAGAATTCCTTCGCGTAAAGACGAAGCTGTTGGCGCCAACGAGCCTTCAGCGATGGACTGAACACCGTCAGGATCAGGAGCTATCAGAAAAACCACCGTATCGGCCACTTTGGTGACGTCTAATGTGGCGTAAATGTCGCCAGGAGGTGGGACAATTAAACTGAATCTTTGACGAAACCTAGGGAGACTATTCAGACCCATACCAATAGTGTGACAAGTGCAAATTAATAGTTGAAATAGATAAAAAAAATGCTTTACAGAGATTTTAGTTACCTTACGTGAAGAACTCCCTTAGGGCTGCTTTTAATGACTGCATCTTGGTCACAGTTCTTAATTAGCTTAAGCAATTTAAGAGGATTAGCCGCCGAGCCTAAAGGCACTACTGCAACTAAGAACGGAGGACTCTCTTGGCTTCCTAAGGCCCTTTTCTTGGCCACAATCTCATCTCGCTTGTTCTTCCGGATCTGGGTTGCTTGGTGCTTCCTGGAAAGGCGACTTTTTTCTTTCCTGGCTCTCTTGGTAGCTAGTTTCACTTCTACGCGACCTTTAAACCGAATAAATGAATACATTTTAAGCACATTTATTTTAAGTGGAAATGAGTGAAATGTCACAACATACCCTTGGTGACTTTATCTAATTCATTCTTGCTTCGATGACGCCCGTGTTTATGTCCTTTGTTTTGTTGCTTGAGAAGACCTGAACGATGGACTTGTTGTGGTTTTTCGAACGGCATTTTGCTAAATTAATGAGAAATTTCACGATATAAGAATGACCACAACAAAAAACACGTGGTTCCAACCATAGGGAATTGGGAAGCGAAAATATCGATCATGGTACACACTATACAGTGATACGATAGTACTTTACAATAATGGTAAGAGCGGGAGATTCAAATCTTTCTTCAATATCTTCTATCATCTTATTTTAATTTTTTTATTCGAATCAAAAAGCTGCCAGGGTAAAATATTACATTGAGTTTTACATTGAACGTTTATTATCTAAAAAATTAATGACTTAGGTTACAATTTATAACGTTTTGATGAAATATTAATTTGTATTGTTGGTTCGTGGGTTTCTAATTGTAATTTACACATAACAGCGAATAACTGTGGTGAATATAACAACATACAAGTTCATGTAAATTTTAACCTCTATGCCAAGAACTACTCAACCTAAAAAAGAAACCAAGTTAAGTTATGCATTTCGTTCATATGTATTACAGTTAAATTTTACTTTTTATGAAGGCACTGTGGATTGGAATAGCCTGACGGGCAATGACACGTATTCGGCGCCACGCAGCGACCTCCGTTGGCACACGATGGTTCACATGTGGCTAGAAACAAAGAGAAAACAATGATTTTGACGGAAACGCCTCATGCAATTATTAGGTAAATTAGTTACGTTTTTCACACCGAAGACCTTTGTAACCAACTCTGCAGGAGCAACGGTAAGGGGCGGTACAGGAGCCCCCGTTTAGACAAGGCAAAATGCAATGAGCTACCCAAAAAAAAACGTAAACATCCACAAATTCAGTTACGATCACATGCAAAAATCCATGCCCAAAATTCATGCTTGAACTACAACATCTAATCATACGAGGCAAGAAGACGTACTCTTTCCTCATAAACTTCTTTGAACCACTTCATTTGTTTTGTAATATACCATTTTGACATCTGTCGCCGCTATAACCAGGCGGACATGCGCATGCTCCAGTAGGAAGACACGCCCCTCCATTTCGACACTGGCAATCCCGAGATCCTTCGCACACGATGGGTCCCGACCATTGCCCATTGCTTTGGCACTTGATTACGGGATGTCCCACCGACTTTTGGCCTATTCCAGACATTTCTTTCCTTATTAACTGTTTTTATTTATTTATGTATTTATAATTTCCCGGCAGAGTCATAATTTTAAAAAATGCTAGAAACATACCTGGCGGACAAGCAATGACTAAGCGGTCACTGAAAGAGTACGAAAAGCCCAGTAAAATGATTCCGGGAGGTACTCGAGGGCGACCACACCATACTCCTAAGTAAACAGAAAGGTTAATTGGTCATGATAAATCTAGATCTTTTAATTTACGTTCGCATTTCCCAAAAGGCGCGGACCACTGCTGATTCGAAAGACACTGAACGCTGAGATTTCCTTGTTGCACGTATCCCGGCTCGCACTCGAGTTTTAACCACATCCCCATAGTCCTTAGCTCCATTCCTGGGACCACGCCGTGGTGAACGGTGGGCGGTTCTTGGCATAATGCGGCTAAACAATCAAAAATCATTATTTTTCTTGTAATGTGCAGGTCCAAGTCGCAACGTTAGCTGAATAAAACTCAAAACTCGAGCTGGCTTACGTTTACAAATAGGCGGTGAAGGAGTCCATTGACCTGACGCGTTACAGGTGGCGAATTCTGAGCCTTGGACACTGTAACCCACTTCGCAGAGAAAACCAACTTTGTCCCCGTACTGGCGAGCCACGCCCATAACAAAACCATGGGCTGGAGGTAACAGCTCAGGACACCAAACCCCTAAATTTCTCGTGTTTACTCAAGCGCTTTGTTTTTATTCTTATATAAAACGTTTGCGATAAAAATACTGCAACAGGAAATTACGTTGGCATTGCGGAGAGTTTCCAGACCAGGTTCCAGTAGCTTGGCAAAGTCGGTTGGCTTGACCGAGGAGCTTGTACCCGGTTTGGCAGGCGTACCTGGCCAAGCCCATGAACGTGCTGTTGACTGCTGTCAGTAATCCGTTCAAAGGAGCCTAACATACAAAAAAATGATCAATTTAATTTTAGCGAAGAGGACGAGGAAAAGTATCGTGCAATTTTATTTACCCTTGGCTGAGGGCAGTTAACTGGCAAACATTTGGGGATGCCCCCCGTCCATTCCATCTCGGCTGTACATTCCAGAAAATTACTGCGAGTTAAGTAGTAGCCTGGGAGGCAGCTATAGCGATATTGGGCTCCAACTGGCCAAATTCCATTTTTATAGGGGATCGAATACGACACCAAAGGTGGTTCAGGGCATTTATCCTAACAAGATTAAAAGAAATATTTTCAAATAATATACTTTTTACTATTGTTATTATTTGTATGATTAATATTTAATTAAAACATAAGTAAATTATCATTGGTACCCTATATTAATATGGCTTATACTTATGCTTGCTTTACATCTTTTGTTTAATATTTAAAAGAGAGCTGCGAATTACCTGGACGCATACTGGAAGATACCCAAGCCAATGTCCATCCTTCCCGCACGTCAAACCCGGATTGCCCTGTAAGGTATAACCCTGTTCGCAATAGTACGCAATGCTGGTACCCGGTACATGGTCCTGGGCTTCTCCAATAACGTAGTAGTAACGAGAGTGGAAGAGTACCGGAATATTTGGGCAGACCACCTTTTGGCAAAAGGGCAATACCGCCGCATTCCATTCGCCGCCTGTCAGACAGGTTAGTCGTGATGGTCCCACCAAAGTGTAACCGTCTTGGCAAGTTAGGTTAAGAACCTGACCCGCTTCTACTAAGTTCGTGTGGGAAAGACTAGGGATATTCTGATCGAGTACCGGTGGCGAACAATATTTGAGCCGACAAGTAGGTACCGGGCCACTCCACGTCCCGGTATTTTGGCAAACAATTTGCTGAGGACCGATCCGCTGGTACTTTTCACTACAAGTAAAGCTGGCGACTGACCTGAAGGGAATGGAATTGTTAGCACCCACTGTATCCGATTCGGCTAATTCCGGATCATTGGTCCATTTCCGTATGGTGACGTCACCATTTTCTACCGGCTGAGGGAAAGGACAGAAGGCTCTCACACATGTGGGTACCGGATCGCTCCAGTTCCGAGTACCTAAACACGTCAAGGTAGCTTTGCCCACTATTACGTACCCTGGCTGGCAGTCAAAACGTACCGTATCACCTACGCTGAGACCGTCGAGCTGCCAAATAGCATAGGAAGGTACTTCCGGCACGGGGCAAAGAACCGGATCGCAGAACGGTGTTTCATCGCTCCAAGTACCGGCTTCGGTACAAGATCTTTTAGTGGCACCCACAATTTTGTACCCGGGTCGGCACAAGTACGTGACAGCGTCGTTATACTGCAGGCCAGTAATGGAATACATGCCATCGGTGATATTAGGAGGCTTTGAACAAACAACCAGTTCACAAACAGGAAGCACAGAGGACCACGTAGCAGTAGCCGTGCATTCCAGCTTGGACGTACCCACCAGTCGGTACCCGAGGTTGCATTCAAACTCAATAATATCGCCGAACTGAAAAGCTTGTGGGTAAAAGAACATATCGGGCACTTGGTTGAGATACGACTGGTCACCGGTGTACAGTTCACTGCTTCGAGAGCGTATTAGGTACTGCCCGTTTGTTACATCGCTCTTGGATGGGGCTGGACAGGTAACAGGGTAGCATTCCGGGGTACGTCCATGCCACTTCCCGTCTTGACCGCAGATTAACGTACTTGTAGGTTTGAGTTTGGGTTCGTAGCCAGTATTGCACACGTATTCAGCAACATATTCGAAGAAAAAAATTGCGGTACTTGAGTTTTGCACTCTGCCATGGTCAATACCTGGTGGTTGGGTACATTTTATGGATTCGCAGCTAGTATAACCCGTTTCCCATGAACCCAATAGGCAATACCACGTTGACATACCTTGTACGTAGTACCCAGGGTCGCAGGTAACCTCTACCGCTGTATTGTTATGCGAGTTCACTTTCCCGTGTTTCAGCGGAGGAGGGGACGGGCAAGCTAGTTCAACGCAAGTTGGGAAGTCGGACGACCAGTTGGAAGACGTGCATTGCAGTACGGAATCTCCCACGAGTGTAAATCCAGGGAGGCATCCTAAAGTCAGAGTATGCCCTACCGTGTACTGGGACTGTTCGTTTATAAGGACCAAGTGTCTACTTAACTGTAGAGGTACCAGGCATTCCAACTGAATGCAAATAGGCGGTACATCGCTCCAACTGCCATTTTGCGTACATTGCAATACTTCCGACCCTTCCAAGCGATATCCAGTATCGCAAGTAAAACTAACAGAGCCCGAATATGTATCGTATGCAAGCTCGTTGCCCATATACTGCCCGAATGGAATCTTAGGCAACACCGGACACCTGACTGGCCGGCAAAGCGGGAACTGCTCATTCCAGTAACCCGCACTGGTGCAAGTGATTTGGTTGGTACTTTCTGGATGAAGGACGTATCCGGGGTCGCAACGTATGTTTACAACGGTTTCCGGTACAAAGTGGGTACCGTCTACAGCATCGTGCGGGTGATCTATCGTAACCTGACTGTACATGGGTATTGCTGGGCTGGGGCAAACTATTGGAACGCACTCCGATAAACCTTCCGGTACCCACATACCATCAAAGGAGCAATTCTTGATTTTAACTCCTTCCAAACGATAATTCAAATAGCAGGAGTACTCCAGACTGTCGCCGAAAAGGTAAGGTTCGGATTGCGAGACATACGCATGTTGTACCACACCAGGGTGAAGACATGGTGTGCGAATACATGTGGGAAACGCAGGTTCCCAAATTCTGCTCGCTTGGCAAATACTTTGAGAATCGCCTTGTAATGCGTACCCCGGCTCGCATTGAAAAGTCAGCATCGATCCGTATGAAGAAGAATTGCCTAACGTAACTCCGTTAGGGAATATCTGAGGTGTATCCGGACAGTAGACCAAGTTGCAAACGGGTTCCTCTTCGGTCCACGTACCGTCGCCCAAGCAAACGCGCTCTACAACTCCGACTAATTCGTACCCTTCTTCGCAGTCATAGAAAATGGAAGAACCAACGAGCAAATTACCTTCGAACCCAATGTACCCGTGTTCGATTATTTCAGGTACGGTACATGTCCTTGGTACGCACCGCGGCTCCAGTCCGCCCCATTGTCCATTGTCACGACAGAGTCGTTGAGGAATTTTACCCTCCAAAACGTAACCTTCATCGCATTCGTACAGCGCTCTGGAATTGTACGTCAAGGAGGTGTACACGACGTTTCCATTGGTGGGAGATTCCAGCCCAGGGCATTGCACTTCAACACAAACCGGCGCTTCTTCACTCCACGTACCGTTAGGCAAGCACAAACGATGTGATTCACCTTCGAGCGTGAAACCAGTACGACATTCGTACTCGGCTTCTTGGTACGTGGCAAACCCATGTACTAAAACACTCCCATAGTCGATGTTATCCAGCGGCGGGCAGAAGACTGGTTTGCAACTCGGTTCTTCTTCAGGTACCCATACACTCCCCGTACCTGGGTATGTGTTCGCAGTACAAGTACGTTGAGATGTACCTTTTAGCACGTACCCTTCAGCGCAATAATACTCAATTACGTCACCCGTAAAATAACCCAACTCGTTTTTATTCGCCAGGGTATGTACGTACGTACCGTTCGATAGGTAAGCGGGTACAGCGCAGTGAGTGGGTCGACAACGGGGTTCAGTATCATTAGCTGATCCATTCTCTAGGCACAACCGTGTTGCTGGGCCTGTTAATTCATACCCTTGGTCACACTGATAAGCTAGTACTTCTCCTGGTACGACGGGTTCACTGTTGAGTACAACTCCATGCTCAAGAGTACCGGAGGTGCAGTACAATTCCACACAAGACGTCGATTGGCCACTCCATTCACCGGAAGCAGTACAAACACGTTCTTGTTCGCCTTTGAGCGTAAATCCTGCGAAGCATTCCACGTACGCAATACTACCGTACGTCTGATCGTCCACGATCACCTGCCCGTTAGGAACAGTCAGCGGCGCACCGCAATCTACTGGCATGCATGCCGGTACAGCGTAAGGTTGCCAAACAGCGTCAACATCGCACGTCAACTCGTCCGGGCCATACAAATCGTATCCAGGTTCACATCTGTACTTCAATTTCGAGCCGTAGTACCGTAAAAGGTCGCTTAGAACGTACGTCGCATGCCGCACGGCTACCGGATCGCCACACACAACCGGCAGACACTCAGGGCCAGAGCCAATCCACGTACCCTCGTGAGAACACCGCAATGTACTTGGCACATCCAGCTGGAATCCTACGTCACACGTGTACTGGATCACCGTACCCACCTCAATACTATCTAACTCTGTCTCCAAACGCCCATATTTTACTCTAAAAGAAAAATTTTGACTCAAAAAATAGTAATTATTGATAGATTTGTGGTACTTGGGAGGTTGGCTACACGATACCGGTTGACAGACAGGCAGGACATCTTCCCAGGATCCGTCTTCGAGGCATTTCAACGTAGCGACGCCATCTAGCTTGTAACCTTCGTTGCAAACTATTGTCATACTTTCTCCCAACCTGATAAACAATAATAAATATCAGGGGAAAATATTTTCATTGAACGTACCTGTACGTAGATTGTGGCCCAAATACGAGGCCATTTTCGACTGTCAAAGGCGCACTACAAATGATCGGTTTACAGGAAGGGGCGGAGCCACTCCATTGACCGTTTTCTTTGCAATGGCGCTTGACATCACCAACTAGGGAAAATCCATTGTTGCACACGTAATGTACGCGGTCTCCAAATAAGTAGGAACTGCCTTGGACCTGTCCGTCCACGAGGTACCCAGGGTACCCACAGCTTATGCCTTAAAGTGAAAATCGAGTAAAATTATAATTCCTGGAAGACATAAAAAGGGGAAGAAAATAAACTTACGTTGACAATTAGGCTCCTCTCCCGTCCAACCCCCATGTACTGCACAGGTACGGTTGCTCTCAGGTGACAACCGGTATCCGTCTTCGCACTTGTACACAGCAACGCTGTTAATAAGAGTACCTCTAACCGTCACGTGGCCATAAATAGGGACCTTTGGTACTGGACAACCTTGGCAGAAATTGGACTCTTCTACCTAGTAAAATCGTTAAGAATTCAAAAATGATAAGAATCATAAAATATAAAGATGAATGAAATTGTAAGGAAAATTGATTCCTGTTTACTTTAACCCTTCCATGGAGACCATTCTTGAAATCACCCCAGGCTATCACGTTGCCAATTTTTGGGTCGCAGGATCCCATCGCTTGGGCAATACTTTCTTCCGTCAGGACACGATTCCAAACATCCACCCGATACAAGACCCCGACGAAGGACTCCGCGGCATTGAACCCCCCACCGTTGGCATCTTGCTCCTGGCCTAGTACAACCGTACCATTCCCTAAAGAAAATCGTAATCAAAGTTGAATGTATCTAATGAAATACGTCTATAGTGAAATAATTACTTGATATGCTGGTTCCATTTGCTAAGCCTTTGCCAGTATCTCTAAGCTCAGCGTCCAAATACATGGTCCATCTTCCTTCTTCACTCTCCCAGGTGACGCAGAAATAATGCCATAGACCGTCGTTAGCAGTCACGTCCGTAATTACTTTCTCTCCATTGACGTAAAATACGAATCTAAAATGTTACAAGTACATTTTCATTTACAGTAGTAACCCATCATCTAAAATTGCAATGTTTCTCCTCGAAAAAAGTAAAAGTAGATTTTTAAAAGGATTACCCGCTATAATCTGTGATGGTTAGGACGTTATCCTCCTCTTCGGTGGCATAAGAAAAGGGTGTGCCATAGTTGAATTTATCGTACGTTTTCATCCATAAACAGATACTCATCTTGAACCAATCCAGAAAAATTGTCGTTTAGCGACTGAAAACTCATATTTGTAGATTTTGTAAAGTTTTGTTTACTTGGGTTAGATCTTGACGTAACCCAGCTAGTGCTACGTAATCCAAGGTACCTGAACTAGCAAAACTCAGAACGAAATTCTGGTCAATCTCTACATTTAAATAGAAAAAAGTACAAAAAAGTAATAATATAAGAAAAAAGATGTTTAAATCCATAATCGTAAAAGTTTCTGGTTTGTTAAATGTACTTGTATCGCAAGAAACGCCAGTAATAGCCGGAGGGCAAATACACTGAAATGCATCCAACAGATCGAGACAAGTGGCTCCTTCTTGACAGGGAGCGGAATCACACTCGTTGATGTCCGTTTCGCAATTAAGTCCGCTATAACCTGCAGGACATACACACCTAAAATCTCGAAACTTTTAGATAAGCTTCAAGTTTTTCGAAGCAAAAATATTAGTTAAAAATACTTGTAAGCCTGGACGAGATCTTCACAAACGGCGCCATTTTGACAAGGCTCGTTAACACAATCATCGATGTTTTCGTCACAATGGACGCTTGTCCAACCAGCAGCGCATGCGCACGTGACATTCGCAACCAAGTCAATGCAATTCGCGCCATTTTTACAAGGATTAGCCAACAGACACTCGTCAATATCCACTTCACACAAAGTCCCTAGAAATTATATACAATTTTATTTAGTGTGATTTTAGTAATACACATTTACTTTAGGAAAAGCTATGGCAATAAAATGTCAGCAAGTGATTATGGTGATTATGAAATACTGTATATTACTAAAATTAACAAATACAAAAATAAAATTAATTAATAATAATTATTTCACAATCTTCGTAATAAAGCTTCTTAATAAAGTGGTTTCAGAGCGTCAGGCTAATAATTTGTCTTTGAAACCACCTGTAACCTTTGTAATTACCTGTGTATCCAGCGGCGCATTCGCACATGTACCCATGTACTTTATCGGTACATGACGCTCCATTTTCGCAAGGCTGGTAGGCGCAATCGTCGATATTTATTTCGCAATTAAGCCCAGTGAACCCCAAGGCACACTGACACGTATAGGAATTGACAGCGTCCTGGCACGTGCCATTATTTTGGCAAGGAACAGAGCTACATTCATCAATATTTGTTTCGCAATGCATACCTATAATTACAAATCATATTAATATCCATTCTATGTAATATTGATCCTATTTCGTATGTCAATTATTGCCTGTGAATCCTGGGCGACAGTCACACACATAACCAAACTTCAACAAACGACATTGCCCACCATGCTGGCACGGTAATGAGAAACATTCATTGATTTCCAAAGGTTCCAGCTGCTGAAATTCCGCCTGAGTCAAAGAAAGACCATTACTTAATGAAATATAGTAGTGAGTAAATATGTGTAAGTGTAAAGAGGTCACAGAAATGTCTTATTGCAGAAATAGCTCACTTGATCAGAGTCTTCTAACGAATACTCGCAAGCGTTTGCGGAACCGGTACCGGCCGATGCTGTTTTCCCACTATACGGACACTTGAGGCAGTATTTGTGACCCATTTGGTTCTGATAATATCCCACAGGACAAGGGTAGCATGGCAGCAAGCCAGTTTCGGACACATAGCCAGCAGGACACATCTCTACAACCCATTGTGTTTACATTTGAAATGAGCGAAAAAAATTGACGGAAGAAATACCTTTGCATTCTTCAATCTTTCGAGCAGCACGCCTCCAGGTAGTGGTGTTTGTCGGGCAAGACACGCATTCCGTGTGAGCATATTCGGGCTGATACGTACCCACATGACACGTACTGCATTTCTCCAAACCGTCCACCGAAAAACTCCCCGGTAAACATTGTGCTGCAGAAATACAGAAAGAAAATCCCACACAATGTAAATTCTTCAAAAATGTAAATGATATTTCATACAATAAATAGAACCACAATATCTGCTTACATTTGCATTCATTGGAACTTTTCGCGTTGACGACCTTCGTGGATGTATTATTGGGACACACCATGCACGTCAGTTGGCCTTCAGAAGGCTGGTAAGAGCCGCGAGTACATGGTTCGCAATCCTCCGTCATCACGTTGAAAAAGGTACCCACCGGGCACAAAACTAGAAAATTACGGAACTAATTAAGTTGTCCTGGGAGTACAAATCTTAGCCTTTCTATACACTCTCATAAGAAACGGTCGAGAATGTATAGTACAGCACTATAGACAAATTATTTTTTTAAAAAGTGGGCCAGAAAATCCGGAAAAACGTACCGCATGAGTCGCCTTGTACAACACTGCCTGGTTCGCAGGCAAATTGAGGTACATCGCCTTTAAAGCGAAGTTGATTGACTGGTAGTATCTGCCCACCCATTGACACATCCAATTGCCCTTGTTCAGCTGCTTGGCTCAACGCTAATTTTACTTGGTCCATCGTATGTAATAATATACCTTCTGCGGGTTGTCCTCGACCTATTTTATCCGTACACAAAGATCAATTGGTACTATATTTAGTTAAGAAAGTGAAACCTACTTCTAACTTGAAAGTAGACTTGAACGGTTTTGTGCCTATCTTTGTCTACTCGGGGCGCATGAGGAAGTAAAGGATCCTTTAAATCAGAATCACCAATTGCGGTAGTCGTAGTAGGGGGAAAATCCAGGGACCTCTTTCTTCTTTTCTTTTTCGAAAGACTTAACTCGTTATCCAATTCGCCTTCCTAAACAGAAAAACAATAATCCAAAAGACATAGTGAATTTATTCCTTAGAATTTTTTTACGTCGACATGTTATTACTTCAAGAAAAAGCTGCTTACAAGTGGCTTCGAGGTCGTCAACTTCACAAACCATGTTATCTCCGCAAATTTCTTGCATTTTATGTACGATACGTCTCTTTACTTGGGTTTCGACCTATAAGGAAAGATCCACAGTAGAATGAAAATCGTAAAATCAAGACAATTCGTAAAACTTAAAGAACATTAGAAATTCAAACAAAAAAGCCAAAGATGAGCTAACATGATCCAAGAATAAAGAAGTGTGTCATTTTTCACCTGATTTAAGAAAAAAGGGTCTTCGCAGGCAGTGCTTTCCATCGATAATTGGATTATCCCATCTTGGACCACCGTACTGGAATGTGCCGTTACTAGGACGAAAGAAAGCCGTGACTTGTTACAAACTTTTGGTTCTGACGTCTCATGAGAGGTGACGTATCTGTTATTACTATGGTTACCGTTTATTTACATGCAAAAGACAGTAAACACATTCTCGGTTACCATGGATACTGATACTCCGTGACGTCATTATATTACGTGATTATACTTTTTTAATTGCTTTCTTTCACTCCGGTAATAAGTCGTAAGCTAATATTAAACTTACACTAAACAAAAACTGAACGGTAAATATACCTGAACAATCCGGGAAAGGCATAGGATTATCACCTGGCATCCATTGCCCATCATAAGCACAGAAATACTCTTGGGCTGGTCTCATGGCAAAGGCGTACCCGTCTTGACATGTCAAGCTGCAGTACACGGCATCGGAACGCTCAGTGCAATTGGCGTTGCCGTTTATAGGGTCGACCGGTAGATGACAGGCGTGTTCTACTCGGATAACAATCATGTTCTTCAGTTTGTAAGCCCTTATACAGTTATTATTATAATAAGTAATAGTGAACCTTGGATTGAAATGGTGATGGTGCACGTGCTATTGTTGCCAAAATCGTCCCAAGCCTTGTACGTCACTAATGTATCGCCCAAGGGGAATATTCCGGGACTATGGGAGCGCTCCACGGTTACGTTTTTACCTGAATTATCGCTAAAAATAGGCTCCTCCCATACGACTTCGACGGCGCGATCTCTTGACAAGAAAACGGGTGGAGACTCGCATTTGTCCACCATAGGAGGTTGTGTGTCTAGATATGTGAAAAGGGATTAAGATAAGTCCAGATAATTATTCTGAGGTCTTTTTCACTTCTTCTGTAATTTTTTATTCTTTTTTGTTTCGAATTTCACTATTTTATTTATTTTGTTGTCCTTCATTAATATTACCAAGGACGATGATTGCAAATTGACACTCAGCCGTATTACCCCGACGGTCATGGGCGATGTATTTAATGAGGTTATGCCCTATCCGAAAACGCATGGGTCGCTCCAAGGCTGGCAGTGTAACTAAATCCGGGCTGAAACCAGAGTTGTCTACGATTTAAAAAGAAAAAAAAATGATTGTATTATATTAAACAAAGGTTAATTTATTCCTATTTGTATCCCGCTCCTGAATACGAATCCTTTATTTCTATAAATTGACCCTACCCGTTTGCTTTTGCGCTTAATTCTGCTCTTAGAATTACTCTAGTAGATGGCGCTAGTGATACCAAAGCAAACGTACATAAGGATACTGACCAGAAGAAAGCGACCGACATAAATGTGAATAAGCTTAAAACAGTTTCGACAGTAAACTTGTGACTGTTTAGAAAGTAACGAACTCAATAGTATTACACCATTTTGCAATGTGATATTTTACTTCAATCTAATATTTTGCCAAATTTCATCTGTCAATATATTTTTTGAAGCACACTTACCAGTAGCTTGAGGCGCGTCCCAGTCTACAACCGCAAAATTTTCATTTTCTGCAGCAGGCACAGTAATGTTTTGCGGGCAGATTATAACAGGGGGAGTAGTATCTATATAAAGGTTATTTTCAAGGTGGATTTAATAATGATTCGTGTTAAACTTTATCATGTTTACCTAGACAACGCGATTTCTGGTCTTCGTCACTCCATGTACCCGTTTGGGTACAGTTCCGTATGACAGGCCCCCGTAGTTCATAACCTTCTTCACACCGAAATTCACACTCTTCGCCATACTTGGATTTACCAGTGGTACAACGCGCGGGTTGAACCAATCCATTTTGCAATTTCGGCATAGGTAAACAATGAACAGCTGAAATCACAGTGCAGAATTTGTTTCAAATCCTAAATTTCTACTTAAAAGTTCTTAAAAGAACAATACCTCGACAAAAGGCAGGTAGACCGTCCCAATAACCTATAGGCAAGCAGGTTCTCCTCTTTGATCCGACGAGAGAAAATCCTACGTCACAAGAAAACTCGCATTCCGTATCGATCACATGTTCTTCAGTGGTGCAATTGATTTGGCCATTCTTGGGTGGTTTCATCTCCCCACAAGTTCTCACTTTTTATTTCCACGAGAACACGCCCTTAGTTTACGACTTATTTATGAGGTTTTAAATAATATACTTACTCACGCAATGCGGATCTTCGCCCGACCAGGTACCGTTTTCTTGACATAACCGAATAGAACTACCTACTAATTTATAACCCGATTGACAACGAATCCCACACGCAGCATTAAACACACTATGGCAGGTATTCTTCACGAAATAGCCATTCTCTGGTGGGTCAAGCTTTGGACAGGCCATCACTATAGTATTATATGCAAATAAATATGTGGACAAAAATTATTAACGAGGCTGCGATTTACGGCTATGTTTTACTATTAAGGGCAATAGCCACCAAAATAAATTATTATAATAGCGAATGCAGTTGGTCAACCCGGTGCTGCACTTTTGGCACTGAGTGCCAGTTTCTTATGTCCTGATTGGCTGGTGGCGCACTGGCCCTACCAACTGAATTCGCTATAAGATTTAGATGGTTGTTTATAGTCTATATCAATCTAATACCGAGGAACAATATTTGAAACTTCTATAATTAGAATTTGACGAGTATTTGGCTTGCAAACTTTTGGTTATAACGTCACAGAGGGTCATGGCGTGGCTTTCCGAGCTGCTGTTACCGTGGTTACGGATTACGTCCATGCCTTAAACAGTAAACCAAGCTCCCCGGTACCATGGGTATCTAGAACGGATACATCCTTCAAGTCAGAAGGCTAGGTCATCCTATTTTTTCCAATTTTTGATAGCTTATAACTACTATTTCCCGTGATGCAAACTAAAATATTACCAGAAACTGGATTTTTTGCTCTATTTTTATGACAAATTTGGTTTACTGGTAGCTATTGCCCTTAACGACAGATTTTTTTTCAAAACTAAACTATTACTTCTGCAAGCTCCATTTTCGGCCAGAAAGCCACGTTTGCAATAGCACTGACTGGCGGAACTACTGCCTGCCTCGGAAATTTGGTTGATATCAGGGCACGGCGTACAAGATTTCACGTCTCCGGGGCCGGAGGTGCTTCGAAATGTTCCACCAGGACATGCTGTAATTCAATAAATAAATAATAATGATTAATAAAATATATAACGCTTATAGTACCGTACAAAAAATAACAAAATTAAGGGAAATTAACGTGCGCCACCATTTTACTTACGGTGACAGTCCCCCCGTAAGCCGGTACCGTAATGCCCGGCAGGACACAAACAGGCATAGTGTCCAGTATGTGTTCCACATGTACATTCTGCTTGATTATGACAACATTGGTTCCGCTCCACGCATAATCTATCGCAAGCTGAGCGTGCCTGAGGCAAATAACTTCCTGTTTGCAAATCTACAGAGAATAGCAGACAGAAAAAAAGTAAAGAAAAGGAGGGTAAGCAAGAAATGAAATTAATTCCTAGTCATGTATCGCGTTTGCTTTTTATTTTATTTTCCTTTTTTACCTTCATGTAAAGCTCGGCGAGCCAAGGCTTCGAATTCTTCAAAACTGTCCAAGATGAAAGAATGCTCTTGTTGGGGTTCAGAGGCCATATCGAAGAGTTCGCGAACGTTACCGTTCCGTATCCCGAAAGTGAAAATTTCCACTCCTTGCTTCCGCAGTTTTTGCGCTGCTGGACGTGGATCGCCGCCATTGGAATAACCGTCAGTGACCAGAAAAACAGCTTTGGCTGCACCACTACGTGCTCCTTCTAATACCGCCTGAATAAATACAATAAATTACCAGAATTTTCCCGAAATCAAGAAACCAAACATATAGATATATTTTATCACCAAAGCCTCGCTTTATCATAAGACCTTTAGTGAATGGCAACTTCATAATATCTTAAGTTCCTGTAATATGGCCAAACAAAAACCTAAGTGGACTCGATTGCGGAAAGCACATAAGCAGCAATTTTTTTACAAAATTTCATCCGCGTAGGCAACTGCATTTTACCAGTCTAATTATTGTTTGGCTTTGACTTTTACATAACCTTTGTAGATTGGGGCTATTTACAGGGTTGGTAAGAATTAAAGGAAAGAGGTGGAAAGAGGCAGGAAGAGGAAGAATAGGCTCATTGATAATTCATTTGATATCCATCCCTTCAAATTTACCATGGAATAAATTTGTGCGGTTGGAAACGGTACGCCTGAAAGCAAGCATGCACTCTCTGATTGCTGTTCGTCCGAAAAGAGGCCAAGTTAATTGTTATTAGGGTATTAACATAGGAATTGCCTTCAAATTGCCCTTGGAATGTCACTCAAAGTGGGCGCCATCTAGTGGAACAGTAGATGGCGCCCGCTTCCGGCTACATATCATGTGCCTGGGTTTTTCTCTATAGCTTTAGCACTAAGGGAACATATTATCCAACTTAAGACTTCTACTCCCGAGAAAAACACGACCATAGCAGAAAACAAGTATGGTCTAATCTAAAGTCACGGGGTTATTTAAAATGAAATCCAGTCAAACTGAAGTCACGGCGAACTCTAGTCAAATACCGAAAGGACATCTGCATATTCTACTGGTCGAAGAAGTAGTTTGGATACTGTCTGGACACCTATAAACTGCTTAAACTAAACAGGCCTTGCCTATAAACTGTAAATACCTCTAAACTGTTTACCTATACACTGTACTCATTTTAACTATACACTGAATAGATAAACCTATACGCTGACATACAAAATGTTTGAAATGTTTGCACTAAGTACGAGGCATCATCTTTCCATCGACGAATATCAAAACACTGTGATGATCCCCTCAACTAAAATAAGTCCCCTCAACCTCAACTAAAAGCTCAACAGCAATTCACGAGTTACAGTCGCGATTCAAATTCGAACGGTGGATAACTTACCTGTGCTTCTAGAACCGCGCCCAACGTGTACGTGCCGCCGCCTGTGTACGTAATATTGGGCAGTTCTTCCTCCAGGAGCACACACTTGTGTTTTTCGGTGGAACTGTGACCGATATGGTCGATATGCCTCACGACTCGGGTTTTCGAGGAAAAAGTAACCACCGCTACTCTCGCCGTGTACCAAGAAACAGTAAAGTCCGCCAGTAGCTTCTTGACGAATTTGAGTTCGTTGAAAAAGTTATCAGAACCGACGGACGCTGAGGAATCCACCAAGAACACCAACTCAACCCTTTGGTCAGGCTTATTCCTCAGACTCTGCACATGTTTCTTCAGGAGTTCGCCCAAGACTTCCACTTTAGATTTCAAAACGGAATTCTCCCATTTCGAGTCTTTGACTTTCTTTTGGCCGTTGTTGAACAAATGGTTGTCGTACTGCGTATTTCCAGCGCTTTTAAACTCCTCCATTTGGCTCTCGCTTAAGGTTATGACCCCTAACACCAATAGAATCACCAACAATCCAAATTCGCCCCAATTACGAAACATCTTGACCACAAATTATGACTTTCTTTGATCCTTGCATGCCTCACCAAGACGGCTGGGAGAAGGAAACTGATCCCGAAGAGCCAACCCGGCAGCTTCAAAAGAGAGAAACGAAAAACTTTTGGACTTTTGGACGGCTTCCCATTACACTCCACTCGTAACGCGTATCCGAGCATTAGGTCAAGGTTTGGAGTTGGATCAGCTTCCCCTAGCCAACAAAGACCAACGTTCAGACGGAGCTTTCGGGTACTTGGTTAGAGAGAAAAGGGGAAATTAGACTCTTTACATGAAGAAATTCAAAGAGAAATTAATATGTTTGTTGACATATACGAGGGTTCCGAGCTCTTTGATTCAAGTGGTGGGGAGAGACCTTCTTTTAGCGTTTCCTTCTTCGTGTCGCTTTTCGGGAACAGCTAAGACATTCACAACGCGTGAGAGTGACAAATTTTTGAAACGGCGCCAAAACTGCCGAGTCAACAAACAATGTTGGGTCCGAGACAGAGGACATCTGGCCTAATAACACCCATCCCATACCAAACTCGCGCCGTCCCAAGATAGACACCGCCAGCCATACACATACAGGGGTAGCGAAAGGCCTATGATGAAGCTGCCTGCAAGAGAAATGCAGTTGAACTAGATAGATAAATAGGTGTTCTGCCACATGAAGTTTGCGTGAGCCTGACTCAACCTGGTATTTAAAGGGTGCATTCAGTGTATACTACTCAACAACAATTTTGCATTTAAAAAACAGAACAAAAAAATCTACTTTCTAGTTACACATTTCTTTATTATGCAAGAGTATAGTAATTTAGCTATTAAGAAAAAAAGTTTTTAAAAAGGATCACGTGGCTATTGAACGAAATGCCCATGCTACCCCAAAGCCTTCTTTATTGTTTTTTTTTTTTTTTTTTTTGTTTTTTCGTTGAAGCTGGCGTAGGCTCTCGCCTGTTGCCGCAACTATATTGATAGTACCGGTTGTACAGGAGCAGAGATAAAGTT
>RJJA01000157.1:54151-104160 GCA_003724045.1 Lepidurus arcticus
TCTGCAACAGAAATTGTTGACAGTAAGAGGCATCCTAACACACTTCCCACAATCACACCTACAACATACTGTACAGTTACAAGCACATGTTTTATAATAAGTTACCAGTCAGAAACTTCAGACCCTCCAGAATCTCCAGGTCCAGAATCTGCAGCTACAACACTCAGTGATGCTGGAACTAAAACACTGCCACTGGGCGACCTTTGAGCCCTATATGGCTCAAACTGGTAGGCCTGAGTACATCATTGTTGAGTTACTTGCACAGGGATGCCACAATCCTGGTCCAATTCACTCCCTTCATCCCCTACAAAGGGGCTTCTATCAAAATAATCTCGTCGAAACCTTCTGCCATTTTACTCGCTTTGTATACACGAAACACAGGTCTGTGGTGCGCCAAGGTGCCGTGGTTACCTATACTGACGTCACAGCGCCACGTGACCCCGCTGGGCCAATGGCAAGCATGTCCGATTTGAATTTTAGATTTCTTATGTTCTGAAATATTTCAGTTTTATTTTCGCGTATGATAAAAAGACACAGAACACTGGAAACTAGATTTTTTACTACTTTTTATAAGACAA
Source organism: Lepidurus arcticus (assembly GCA_003724045.1). NCBI lineage: Eukaryota > Metazoa > Arthropoda > Branchiopoda > Notostraca > Triopsidae > Lepidurus > Lepidurus arcticus. The sequence continues at coordinate 54,730 of RJJA01000157.1, forward strand.
AGTTGTTTTTTGGTGGCTATTGCCCTTTAACCAAACCAGTTGACGGAATTCAATGTTAGCATCAGTAGTACCCTTAACCGAATTCGCGATGACCTCACCACCGAGGAAAAACAACAATGGCGGGACTTCCTGTACCACATTCGCAATGGATAGTTCAGCCTTTAAATTTATTTACGGTCCACTACCAGGACTTTATTATCCATGATGAGCCTTGTTGTAACGTACATGATTTTACTCATGCAAACCCGCTGACAGTAATATAACCTGTTTATTGTTATGAATAATATCTGTGGATTCACCTGGCCATGTAGTTGTTCCATTTGCAGCTTTTGTAAAATCACATTTTACAATATAATTTAAATGGCGTCATTTAGATATTTCAAATAAATACACGGAACTCAAAATTAATGCAGCGACATGATAAAATTAATTAAATTAATTTTTCTTAGCTGTTCAAAGTAACAGCTTGGAATATAGCCCGAAATCCCGCCCCTGTAGAATTGCGTCCAGTAACGAAACGCAACGTTAACGCATTCGAAGAGCCTATCACAGCAGCCGGATGGTCCTAAACGAAATAAAATATAATACAATCAATAAGTAGCTCATAAGAAGGTGAAAATTGTTGTTGAACGATCTTTTTTTAAAATAAATAAAACAACGTACATGTCCGCACAACCGCGAACGTTCGCTTTCTACTGGGTTGTTATCGCCGGCGCTAACTTCGTACAGTTCCATGTATGTACTGGCGCAATCCTGGGCAGTTCCAAATAAAAACACTGAAATAACCCAGGAATGAATGCTTTATTATTACTTCTGTTTAATTAATTTTACCTGGGAATTCGAGTTTTATCAGCATACCCAGCGGAACACTGACTTCCCAACGACAATCGGATGTGGCATTTTGCATGACAGGGAAGCCTGGACTCGTGAAAGAGCCTTTTGTATTGAATATTGTACCACCACAACCAGGACCTAACAATCAAAAGCGTAAGTTAATTAAATAATACAAAAAAAATTTATTTGACTCCGCTGCCAATTTTAAATATCATATTTAAAGAGGAGAAAATATGAAAGAAATGTACATTTGAAGAATTCCTATGAAATAATTTCTGGATTTTATAGGCTTTTACCAGCGGAAGTAGTGGTGTATGTGAAGTCATAACCTCGAAGAGAGAATCGCGAGGATTGAAATGCGAAATAGAGTTGGTTTCCCGTGGAGAAAATAGGATTGGGCAGATTAGCTCCACAGACATTAGCCAGGAGTGGTGCTTGATTATTGTCGCCATCACGAACCTTTTAAAAAATTATTTTCGTTAGACAGAAATATTTAAACAGAAATGTTTAGACACAAGTTTGCAAGTAATTATGCTTAATAATTTAATTTAATTAGACGAATCTTTTACTTGAAGAGAAGAAGCGGTGCAGTTGTTCGAGTTTTGGATTTGGAAAGTAGAGAAGTAGACTGAAATGGTACTCGAGGGCGGCGCTTGGATCTTGAATATGCAGAATTGGTTGGGCGGATACCGATTCGGGAAATTGGGGCTCACCACACGTCCCTGCGATCCTTCGTAGGTGCGATTGCATATGGCCAGCGAGTATTGAAACCGGAAACCATTGCCAAGTGCTGGACTGCCAGTAACTAACGTAATTGCCAAAGATCTGCCAGTCGAAAACACATCGTGGGGCTTAGTTGTTCCACAGAAGTTCAAAAGTTGTCCGACTTCTCGCTAAAAAAATCCCCAAAAATTTTGTTCGTTAAAAGGCATGAAAAAATCATATATATATATATATATATATTACTTGTAAAATAAAACGACGTGATCCCAGATCGACCATATTAGCTCCATCTCCGTTCAATACCAGGTTAGTCACATTAGAATTCAACGGCAAACCCTGAAATGGGATTTGGAAATGGGCAAATTTACAAACAATCTCTACGAGATCTGACGCTATATTGCTTTTACAGATGATTTTCGATAACATAATGTAAAAATTTCGTACTTGAGGTAAATCTTGGATTTCCAGGCGGTGAGAGCCACATCTGCCGTTCGATGACGCGTTATATCCCAGGGCAAAGTCCAGGAAGTGTAAATCAATTGCTTGGTTTTCCACTGTCGCATCCAATACCCATCGACAGCGCAAATTTGGCGCCAAAGCCGCTCCATAATTTGGCGAACTGAGCGTCTGAGTATTGTTTGTTACTTGGATCAAATTCGAACCACATAACGCTAAGAAAAATAATAAAATACAAAATGCCCAATTATTATAAAGCTTTAGAGAATAAATTTTACATATGCAAAAAGTATTTCACATTTTGGATACATAGTTATCCTACTATTACCTTCTTGTTGAGAAACCGTGGCTACAAAAGAAGAAGTTCGACCACTGGAACCAGTTACGAGCCTTACAAAGAGGAAATTAGCAGACGCAACTAAGGCAGGAGGCGGAACTAAGCCACAGAAACGCCCCATGGAACTTGAGCCAGGACCCGCCCCATCCATTACCTAAAATTATTGTAAGGATTTAAAAAAAAAAAAAAAAAAAAAAAGTTTACTTCAAGATATTCGTAAATGCAAGAATCCTGGATCCTAGGTTCAAGGTCAATTCTGGTCAAGCTGAGGCGAATGACCTGACCTGGAGTTGCTGAGACGAGCCAACCACAATTTAGTTCACTTTCGTGGGCCTCTTGGGGCGATCTTAAAGTTTGTGGACCATTTGAAACGTTTACACGACCCCCACAGCCTTGATTTTCGCCTTTGGCACAGAAAAAGTAAAATTATTGAAAAAAAGAGAAAAATTAAACGACTGTAAGGTTTACCTAAAGTAAAGCGAAGAGCCGCACTAAAACCACCATGACTAGTACTCCAATCGGTTCGGAAATGTGCTAACAATTGGTTCGTTTTGGAAGTAAATCGTGGTAATTGGACGGAAAAGTTGCCACAAAGACGAGCTAAAAGACTGGAAGGATTGATGAGCGAGCCTTCGTAAAGAGCAAGCCAATCATAACGACAATCTCGCTGTGCTTCTAAGGATAACGTCTCAAATCTTGTGATATTACAAAAAAAATATAGCACTTGGGAATAAATTCTTTTGGAAAGTATTTATTTATGATTACGTACTTGATATCGATAACGCGATTGGGGGGAGCTTGGATGAGCCAAGAGCAATTCACATTGTTGTAATAAACATCCGGATGGGCTGGCGATTGAATAATTGCTGGACTTGTCACTAAACCACCGCATTCTTGACGAAAAGAGAAAGACGGTTAATTTGGTCTTTTACAAAAGATCTGGATTACGTAGATTTTTTTTATTAGAATGATAGGAGGCCGCGTGTAATGTTACGTATGCAACACGATGTGATATATTAATGTAATAACTATTGGTAAATGAAAGATAATATTATAATAATATAATGGTAATAAATTGATAATGAATCATTAAAAAACGTCGAATAATGTAATAGTATACTTTTAGTTTTATATTTATAATAATAATATTATAAAAAAATTTAGAGTTGTTATGATTGAATACGTGAATACCGGGTGAGTGCGGAAGAATGCCGGTCATGTTTGAGAAATTGTATAAAAAAGTCAGCTTTAATACCTTGCACATTATAAGTGGCTCGGAATCCCCTTCTCGTGATGCTGTGATCCGTCCGGAACTGGATCGTCATTGGTCCCCTACTAGTCATTCTTGGAGGTAAGGTTACCCCACAAAAACGCCCCAAAGGTGGTCCATTCGCGCTGCTATTTTGGTAAATGCTCACGCGATCATAGTGACAAACAGGATGTTCTAACCAAAAACATATATATATATATATATATATATATATGTATGTATTAAAAAAATAAAATAAATAATAATCCCCAGAAAAACTGACTTTCAAGCTCAAAAATGCCTTCAAAGCTGAGCACAACGAAGGCCGTCGGAGGGGCGTGTATAACGTAACTGCAAGTCAGGTTATTATCGTAACCTATGGGGTAATTTGGGCTGACTATCACGCCATTAGCAGCAGTAAAATTACCACCACAAGTTGGACTCCATTTGATCTAATCAATTATACAATTTATCAATTTCTTTAATCAGAAATACAATTTGAATTAAAAAGGAATACTTTAAATCCCTGCGCATTAAGACCCGTATTGGATCGGAACACGATTTTGGCAATAGACGAACTTGTTTCAAGTTCACCAGGCATTTGCTTCCCGCAGAATTTCCCCAAACTAACCCAAGTTTCATTTCGCGAATCCCAAACCTGGATTTTTCAAATAATAATCCGTAAGCATTAGAAAGTAGACCATAACCCAGAATTATACGAATTAATGAGGAACATTTTTTTTTAAAGATTTTACCTCTGCGTAATCATTCGCGCAATTAGAGCTTTGCTCAATATCGAATCGCTCAACAAATTTTAGTTGAATTCGGTAGCCAGGATCCAATCGGATTTCCCATTCACACTCCAAATTATCGCCGTATCGAGACGGGAAATTGGGTGATGAAATATTCCCTTTTAAACCGTGCATAATTCCGCCACAGCCTACATGGGGAAGAAATAATAATTATAATAATAATAAAATAAAATATTGTCAAGGCAAGAAACTATAAAGCTCAACGAACGTCAGTCAACGAACGAAAAAAAATATGGAAAAAGAGAAACTGGAAGTGCTGAAGAGCAAACCACTGCATGGTCAATTCTTTCGAGATCTGGAAAGACATAGTTCGTTGATAAACAGGCCACTATACTATACAGCGACACAATAGAGTAGCCAGCTATATGCGTTCACTGGGGTATATATGCAAGAAAGCTATGGGGAAGCATAAGTGTCGGAAAAATATTATGAACACCAGCCACAGAAAGTTGAGAACATCAATGAATTAAGTCCCTATATTCTATGGGATGTCCCAATAATAACTGATAGAACAGTCACAGCAAACCGCCCAGTCTAGTGCTGTATGATACGAGAGGGAGAACCTCGCTGCCTGGTAATTGACAACGCTGTCCCTATAATGACTCGAACATCATGTTGAAACGATCTCCAAGTATAAAGACCTGGAAAATCGAGATCACCAGGATGTGGAATTACAAGATGAAGGATGAAGATTGTGCAAATGGTAATCGGAGCTTTGGGTACAATAAAGAAGAATTTTGTTCAAACCCTGAATATGCTTCCTGGTCACCCCCGTCAATGCAAAAAAATTGGTCAATGCAAAAAAAACAGCACTTTATGGGAACTTTACGCATTCTTCGAAAGGTGCTTGGGTAAAATTGTTTTATCTCTTGTTGAGATCTGGTTTTACCACGCGACCACATTAATGTAAAAATTTGTGAGAGGAAATAAAAGTAATAAAATAATAAAAAAATAATTCACACAAAAACCAAGTAAATTAGCAAACCTGATCCATGGCCTTCTACGTTGAATGTGAAGCCACGCCCACTACCCACATCGGCGTTTGTATGGAAATGGACCCAAAGAAACGAAGATTGTGAACGGATGGGTTGTGGCAAAGTATTTCCGCAAAAGCGATTAATCTCCGGTGAGTTTGGGGATCTACCATTTCGAATTGATAGGTAATCTTGAGAGCAGTCGCTGGAATCTAACTGAAAGCTATCAAACCGCAACTGGACCGAAAAGGAAAGTAAAAATTAGTCAAATAAATAGAACGATACAAAATATTCGCCATTTACGTCAATTTGCTGGCCAAATTCGGACATGTCAACTACCCAAACGCAATCTAAATTCGTCGGGTATGAATTTCCAGCAAAACCAGGTGAATTAACGGTCTGAGCGCTGGTAATGACCCCTCCGCAAAAGGACGTCTTATAACTGACATTGAAACCCAACCCTGGAATAGTGTAATCCGTCTAAAAGATGACACAATCAGAAAACCTTGAAACCTTCAATTCATTTTTTGTAATACCAAAAATCTGATCCAAGTGTCAACCACTGGGTTTACGATTTGAACCCCAGTTGACTGATTGCCACAAAACTTCCCCAATAAAGGCCCAGTTTTATCTATACCTATAATACGAAGAAGGAAGACGAGAAATATAATTTCTTAGACCGAAAGTAAATCAACTATTATTATTTAAATTAGGAAAGTAATGAAAAGTACCAGCCCGGAATTCCAACGAATCGTATACGCATGCCCCTGAGCTGGCTGAACTCCCTTCCAAATTGAAGAAATCCAAGCTGAAAACCAACGTGGAATTATTAATCATGTCTTCTCCTAGGTTATGGGTCCAAACACAGTGCAGCGAGTTGCTATAATTTCCTTGGTTGCCTTCTGCTAACCCAGGTGATGTGAAATAACCCGTTATGCCAGTCAATCTCCCTCCACAAGCTATTTAAAAAACAATTAAAAAAAAGAGAGGATATAAACTCAAAAAGCTAGTAATGGAGAAATTTTAAAATAAAGTCTAAAAATTACGCAAAGGATCCTCTGTGGTATACTCGGCCCGGAATCCTCGATGAGTTAGGGATCCGTCCGTCCGGAAGGCTAATGTCATTTCCGTATTGGTGGATTGGACCACTTCCGGTGGTACTGAACCACAACGGTACGGAATATTAGGATACAAGGGCGGAAAACTCACATCTGGCCCGTTCGCAGTCTATAAAAGAGCGTCAATTGCACAAAAGGGAAGAAATAAGAGAAGAATAATAGGCTCACGTAGACGAAATCGTAGCACTGAGTGCGATTTGAAACAATGCGAGGCACTTCCAGATCAAAATCGGTGAATTGCAATCGAATTCGACGATTAGGCGGGCCGCGAATGGTCCAAAAACAAATACGGTTGTGCGGGTAGGCGTTCGGGTAACCTGGGGAGGTTATAACGCCGGTGGGCGTGTCCAATTCCCCGTGACATGAGTCAACACTTGCGTTGAACGACAAGCGGAAACCTTGAAGACTCTCCGCTCGCTGAGACGAATGGAAAGTGAGGGTTATTTCATTAGCATACGTTGTGAGGACTGGTGGAACTTCCCGGCCACAGTAGGTTCCCAATACTTCATCTGTTGTTTTTTTGCAATAAATTAATAAATAACAAATAATTCTTTATCTGATTCTTAGATCTTTACTTGTTGCATTAATTTCGCGAATTTGAACGTAATCGCGCAAAGTGCAGTTGTCGGCCAGCGGCAAGTCTACTTGTGTGAATCTCAAATTCAAGTAATGGCCTACTGGTCCTCGGATATGCCACACGCAATCCAAGTTAGGCTCATAACTTGAAGGGTAATTAGGAGAGGTAATAACTCCCCTGTTGGCAACAATTGTCCCTCCACATCTCGCTAAAAGGGATGAAAATAATTCACTAAAATTAATACAAATATACATAACAAAATAATAAAAAAGTAAGAAAGAAAAATATAAAAAAGTACCAATCGAAATTCGAGCTCGGAAACCAATTTTCGGCTCAGCAGCCGAGGTATAATATCGCAGATATAAACTATTCGCGGAAGAAGTTACAGTGCCAGGCTTATCTCGGCAATACTTGGCAACTAGAGGCGAATTGGGGGTTCCACCATCTCTGACTTCCACACCTGCAGTTCGACACCTGCAAAGAAAAATGCTCTGAACTGAAATGCTTTTTATTAATAATGGGTAACAATTCCAAGTGAATGGATTCCCAAATAATTCAATAAAATACTTCCTTATTTGAAATAAAAAAAGTTAAAGATGAATTACCCATAGGACCGAGTCAAATCAAAATTGTCAATAAAATCGAGCTGAATCGAAGCGCTCGCCGCCGCCACGATGATGTATTCGCACTCAGCATGCAGAGGTGCTGTTGCCGGGTAATTTGGTGACGTCACAATAACTTCTGTCACGTCGTGGTTCAATACAAAACGTCCTCCACAAGCTAATGATACCTCCCGGTACCTCAATTGGAATCCCTGTTCGTTTTAGTTCATGAATGATCAATTTAATTAATGATTTAAAACATAATCAATTAGTGAATGAATTACAGTTGCTTGATTAACATTGTCCGATACAAATTTAACAAGCGCTTTGTTGCTAGAGGTGTCTGGTATGGTTTTAATGGCAGTGCCGCAGTATCGGCCGTCTCCCAAAAAGGGCGAGTCTACATGATCTCCATTTCGAAGCTAAATTAACGACACGTAATTAGAGAAATTTAGGTACAATAAGGTCACTTACCATAAGATAATCGCCTTGGCAGGCTGGAGGCATAGAAGCGAGGTTCAAATTGGCTAAAGTAAAAGCGATAGTACGTCCAGGACGGACGGAAATGGTCCATTCACAAATGCTGGCCGCTGGGTAGTTTGCAGGATATCCGGGAGAGGAAATGACCCCAGTGGAAGATCGCAAAATGCCACCACAAGCCGCACGAACGGCGATTTTGAATCCGCTCCGTGAAATCGATGCGTCAGTCTTAAACGTTACTGTCATGCGGTTGCCAGTAGAGACTACGACTGTACCTTGCTCCTCCCTTCGGCAATACCTGCCCAATAGTGTGTTTGTACCTAGAGAAATTTAAAGAAAATTTTATTCAAAAATAGGCGGATTAACGAATTTTGCTCAGACAAACACAATTCCCGTTTTAGAACTTGTGAAAGTAAGTTCAGAGACGAAGTACTATAGTTATACCTTGGCGAACTTCTAAGCGATCGTACTGACAACTACCGGCCTCCATATCTACGACTTCTAGGCTAGCGGAAACCCTGGAATGCTCGTCCGTGACCAAAGTATAGATGCAGTTGAGATTCGGAGCGTAGCCTAAGGGAAATCCTGGACTAATAATGTACGTGACGTTATTTTCGTTGATAAAGTACTCTCCGCCGCAAAGTGTGCCTGGGGAGAAGTAAAATTGCACAATTGTAAGCATGAAAAATCTGTTTTTAATTTATTTATTTTTTTACCGTTTTGAGTGGCGTTGGAAGAGCCGGTATTGCTACTAGTAGGAATGCTGGTGAGACCGTCCCATTGTATGCGAAATAGAGAGCCTTCTAGTACATAGCCAGCTTCAAAACGGATGAAAACTACGTTGCCCGTCGAATAAAGTACCGGTGGAAGATCGACACCACAGTACGTGCCCAATTGTGGCGCTGTAGCGTCGTACCCATCGTGGACCTAACATTAAGTAATTTATTTTTAATTAATAAAATGTATACAAATAATCGTTAACTCACGATTACTGAAGCCACACAAGTTTCAAAAATTGGGTGACGCTCAACCCTCAACTCCAGGAATCTGATCCGTATTCGACGCTCGGAATCTGTCATCACTCGCCAATGGAATTCGCCAGGGTATGTATACAAGTGTGGGTACATTGGCGAAGCAATAACTCCTCGTAATCCTTCTAGCTCATTTCCATGTACTAAAAAAAATCACACAGAATTAAGGAATATCTTCCTCGAAAAATGGTTACTTTTAAAATAAAAAAAAAGAAACATTTTAGATAAAAGCAAACTATATATTAAATACATTACTTAGGCTGTAATCTGCGATAAAACCGTTGCCCACAGTATCGTCGTCATCAGAGCTAAACTTTACCCAGATTTTGTTCGCTCCAGTTAAGTTCGACGGTAATTGACTCCCACAGTAATTGCCCAGTAATTCCCCTACGGCGTCATTGTCACGTACTTCCACATGGTCACCATTACAGAATTCCGTCTGCGCCACATCAAATTGCCGGAAAGATAACATTACCCGATTTCCTTAATTCAGATAATACAATCCCAAAAAGATCAATAAGGTAAAAAGTTATTAAATTGAATCCATTAAAGTTAATTTACCTTCCGAAGCTGAAATCGTATAAATACATTCTGTATTCATAGGGTAGGAATTTGGGTAGTTAGGACTCGTAAATGCACCATGTTCGGCAGTAAACCTCCCTCCGCAAGCTAAAAACAACAAAATAAAAATACAATTAAATTGGCCATATTGTTTAATAACCCGAGAAAAATTTAAGAAACTTACCAGAATCCATAACAGAATACGTAGCACGGAAACTAACTCCCCCCCTTCCACCCGAGGTGACCATGTGGACCGTGAGGGCGGAGCCTAAGCTAGTTAGAGGGGGTGGGACGCGATTCAAGCAAAACTGTCCTAATGCTGGTGCCTCTAAGCCTTCGCCGTCGAAAATTTGCAAAAAATCCTGCGTGCAGTTGACGGGCTGGCTATTCCTTAGGGTAGTAGAGGTAGCCAAGCTAGTTATTACATTGAGTGATGCCATCTGGGCATTTAAATGAGTAATTATCAGCCTAACGCGGTCGCCTAAAGGACAAAATCACAAGGATTTTAGTACTCAGTGCTGGGAATCGTGTGACTCGCTCAATAATCCTTAAACAAAGACGTTTTATAATTACTTGGTTGAGGTCCAAGGATGACCCAGGAACAATTCAGCCGATCTGGGTAGAAATTAGGGAAGTTCGGAGACGTGAGTTCACCCGAGTCTGTGGCACTAATTCTCGCCCCACAGCCCATAGTGAAATTGGCTTTAAAGCCTCGAGAAGTGGTCGTACCGTCCGTTTTAAGACGCAAGTACATCAAATTAGACGTGGATATTATCATCGGAGGATTCGGTACCGAATCCCCACAGTGTCGTAGAAGTAAAGGCGCTTCTTCGGAATCTCCGTCATAAATCTGTACAAAAATGTGCAGTTCTGTCATTTATTTTTTTTACTTAAAAAGCATTAACTTACGGCAACGTAGTCGAAAGAACAGTTGGAATGCGGCTCCACGTCAAAATCGTTGAAAGTAAGCTGGACAACATGGTTGGCTGGTACCTGAATCTTGTACCCACAGTCATCCCCGTTGTTATAGTTCTGTGGATAATTGGACGAATAAATCACACCATACGGAGCTTCAAATCTCCCACCACAACCTTTCAAAATAAAAAAGTCCATGAATTTTGCATTCCTTTCTGGAATCCCTCATACCCTGCGGAGAAGTAACGTAACTCGCGCGGAAGCCTTTGCCACGTATAGTCCCATCTGAGTGAAAATGCACATACATGGTATTCCCCCCAGATGTCGTCGTTACTGGGTTATTCTGCTTGTGGCAGAGCGTGCTCAAAACTGGTGATGTTTCGTCTGGACCTCCATGGATCTAAAAATGAAAATTCCACAAAAGAAAATTTTAAGAGCGTAATTAAAAACATTAATTTTTTTTTCGAATTAGCCCTTAAAAATTTGTTTCCAACCTTAAGGAAATCATAAACACATTCTTGCGAAGATTCCAGATCAAATTCTGTGACAGTGAGCTCCACTTTGGATCCAGGCTCGACGGTAATCTGCCAAACGCAATCCACAGCCGAAGGATATGCCTGAGGGAAATTTGGAGACGTGAAGTAGTCTCTGGATTTGGTTAGCTTGCCTCCACATCCTAAAAGACAAGTTAATTTTTTTAATTATTATTTAATATTTATAGTTATTTGATTTGATTTTACCATCGACTCGCCACTCTAAGCGAAATCCATTATGCGCAATGGAAGCGTCTGAGAGGAATTTGATTACGAGTCGATCTTTCCTCGTAGCAATAGCCGGAGGGTATTGCTGCGAGCCGCAGTAATGGCCAATAAGACGGTTGTCAGGCGGTCCCTCTCTGGCCTATGAAAAGTACACATGTGAATTGATAACATTTTGTAAGAAAAACGAAATGAAGAAAAAAAGAAGTCAAATATCATTAACTAGACAATTTAATGCAATAACTGAATCAGCAAAAGGTTGCAGAAACTCAGCCAATAATAAATAATAATTAATCAACAAAATTAAATAATTAATTTACAACTCAATATTAATCAGATCAGATTTAATGGAAATAATTTACTTCAAGATAGTCATAAGTGCAGTTTCCGTTTGAAGGATCTTCAATCTCGAAATTAGAAAATGAGGCATTTATTCTGTTGCCCTGAGGCGCGACAATGGTCCAGGTACAATTTCGGTTGTGAGGGTAGTTGTCGGGGAAGTTGGGGCTTTCAATTACACCACTTAATCCCCGTAGTTCTGTGGTGCACACTAAAGAGATTTCGTAAATTAATTTTCTTTAAATTCACTTGAGATTATAAAAGCAAGAATTTCAGAAAATACGGAATCTTCAAATTGGTAGAACTCGTTAGGTAAAGTTAAATAAGCGGTTTTGGCCAAAAACGAAAAGCGATGGTAAAGCCCAATAAGAAAATAAATTGAATTTCACTTACACGTTTCAAATCTAGCGTTAAATCCACGTCCCTCAAGCAAATACGAGGACTGGAACCGGACAAAGAGGGCGGAACCAGTAGAAGTTATGGGCATAGTACCGGCCAAGCTATGACAGTACCGGCCAATTACCTTCGAGTTCCTGTTGGGCCCATCTCTCAACTTTCAGAATTGAAAAATTAAAATTAAATTCAGGCAAATTCAGGGTAACAAAATTCAATTTAAGCCTTCAACAAACGAATTACCTCCACAAAATTCAGACTACAAGCCGACGATACTGAGCCAATATCTAAATCCAAAAACGCGAACTGCACTGTGGAACCTTGTGCTACTGAAATGGTCCAAACGCATTCCACATTCCCAGAATAAGGCAATGGATACGACGGTGACGCAAAAGACCCACTTCCGCCTACCAAACGGCCTCCGCATCCCGTCGCTGTGGAATCGAAAAAGACTTCAAAGCCTGGGTGAGTGACTGAACTGTCGGAAACGAAGCGTAAAAACATTTGGTGGCTGTGCGAGGGAATAATCCGTGGAATTGTAGTGCCACAGAACTTTCCAATCAAAGGAGAGGTCAGACTCTGGCCATTACGAAGTTCTAGATAGTCGAAAATACAACTTCCATGCGTTTCCAGCTGAAAACTCGTGAAATTCAGTTGGATCTGCTTTCCAATTGGAGCTTCAATCACCCAAGAGCAATCTCGACTCGGTGGATAGCCTAAGGGAAAGCCGGGTGAGCGGATAAGACCGCTTTCAGTGTACAATGTCCCTCCACATACTAGAAAAAAAAATTGTATTTGAAAATACTTTCTTCTATCGATGATTATAACGTGTCGAAATTATTTTGTTTACCTGTACGAGCGTCTAAGGTCGCGTAAGTTGCCGAAAACCCGTCCAGGGCAATACTGTGGTCAGACTGGAAGATAATCGTCATGGTTCCCTCGGAAGTAGTGACCGTAGGCGGTAGATTAGTACCACAATACCTTTTTAAATCGAAATAAATAAGCAAAAATGACTCCAGAAAATTCAGAAAAAAATGGGAAAGTTGTATAATTACCTGCCGATAAGGCCGCCAGTACCTGGAACGGTAGTGTTGTCAAATACTTGTACAAAGTCGTAACGACAGGTAGGGTTGATTTCGAGCGCAAAAGTCATCCACTGGAGGCGGACGACAGTACCTGGAGCTCCGCGAATGATCCAACGACAGATTGCACCATGAGGGTAAGATTCCGGGTGGCGAGGTGAGTTAATAACCCCTTGAGGATCAGTAAGGATTCCGCCACAACCTTGAAATATTTTTTTTAAAAATAATTCAATAAATTTATTGGATTTATACCAACGTCCAAGGCGGAATAATTGGCCATGAACCCAAAATTCTGTAAGGAAGCGTCAGTACGGAATTTAAGCCATAAATAATTATGGGTGGAAATCACAGTGGGCGGCGTCCGCTCCGCCGGTCCACAGTATCGGCCAATGAGGGTTGAATTGGCGTCATCTCCATCACGAACCTGAAATAAATTAAGATACAAATAAAAAATCCCCCAAAATAGTCACAAAAAATCCAAAATACTTCCAGAAATCTAAACAATTCAGGGAAATTTCGAGGATTATTAAAATAAATGATTTTAAATAAATGTTTCACCTCGAGGAAATCGAAAATGCAATTCTGTGAACCTTCGATGTCAAACGCTAAGAAATTTAAAGCTACAGCTTTGCCCGGAGGTAATCTGACGACGTAGACGCACTCTCGATTGGATGGGTACGGTCTAGGATAGCCTGGTGATTTCAAAACACCTTCTAGGCCAGTAAAAGTATTGCCGCACACTAAAAAAACGAGAAGATTTAAAGAAATGTGGGAAGAAAAACAACAATGATGCTTTTTTACTGGTTCTATAAGATAATCGGAAGCCTGAAGATGAGACAGAGTAATCTGACTTGAAACGAACGAAAATTTGGCTGCCTTGGGATGAAATGGGGGTAGCTGGAAGGGTAGTACCGCAGTACCGGCCGACTAGAGACCCAGTAGGCGAATTCCCTTCCCGAATCTAAAATTGGAAAGCTATTAGTTTCCAATAAAAAGATTAGGAAATCGTAAGCAAGTTTTACTTCGACAAAGTCAAAACGACAATCCGTCGATCTTTCCATGGAAAGGGAATCAAAAGTCAAGGTTAGGCGGTCTTCAGCACCTACACGGATGACCCACTCGCAGTCCAAATTATGCTCATAAGTATCGGGATGATTCGGTGAGCTGACACGACCCTCAGGAGCAGTTAGAAGGCCCCCACAACCAGGTATACCTAAAATTTACAGAGCTTAAATACTTTGCAATTTATTCTATTAAAAGTCAAACTAAAATGAATCGGTGCTGTAAATAAGTTCTTTATAGAAAATCAATTAACTCATTAAAATTAAATATATCGTGGAACTAATTCCTTACCAGGGACTGTGGCCCACGTAATATGGAAGCCACTATCGCTCAAACTCGCATCGGAGACAAAGTGAAGTAAAGCGTAAGGACCAGAGGTGGTTACGGGGGCGGGGTTTGCAGTAGAACAGTACTGGCCAAGCAAACTGTCATCTGTGGTTAAACCATCTCGGATCTAAAAAAGCGCATTAAAAACGTCTGAAAATTAAACTTCAAGCGTTGGAAAAATATTGGTATGGGTATCATCAACTGTCTATGAACTAATTACCTCCAAACGGTCAAAGCTGCAGTTATCATGGTGTTCTATTTGCAGTGTGGCAAATACGAACTGGACGCGTTTCCCCAGTGGCGCTGTTAAGTACCAGTAACAGTCACGGTCATGGGGATATTTCCCTGGATAACCTGGTGAGTTAATTGATCCATGCGTACCATTCAAGATTCCACCACAAACTGCAAAAAATGAATTCAAAACAAATAAAACTCTCGAATACTGAGAAAAATTAAAACAGCAAACCTGGATCAGCCGTAGTCCAGTTGAAGGCAAATCCATATCCGGAACGGGAGTGGTCCGAGCGGAACCAGAGGTACACAATATTATGTGACGTTACCAGGTTCCCGCCCCCTGGGGCTTCCTCTCCGCAGAATTTTCCCACCACAGGCGCAGTGTAATCTTCCCCGTTATTCACCTTGAAATGAATAAACACATAAATTAATGTGAATAACAGCCAAACAATAAAAATGACAATAATGAAAAAGCAAGTATAAATTAAGACTATAAAGTATAAAACCTACCTGGAGCCAATCAAAGGTACACTGCGGAGAAATCTCGAGATGAAAGCGCGTAAAAGTGATGTTCAAAACACGACCAGGTTGAGTGATAATAACCCAGGCGCAACTCACGTTATGGCTATAATCACCACCCTCACTGGGGAAGGCTATTTGGCCTTCGTTAGCCGTTATATAACCTCCACATGCTTCCGATTCAAAAATAAATAAATAATTGAAAAGAGACTGAAACTAGCAAAATCCAAGGGTTCCATTTTTTTTACCTTGATTTTGGCTCTGACAACGATCACCAGTAAAACCCGAGGGGCAGAAACAGGAAAAGAGGCCCATATTGGCTGAACAAGTGCCTCCGTTTTGGCAAGGACCAGAATGGCATGGATCCAAACTCAAAGAACAGGTCGGACCGGCAAAACCTGGTGCGCAGAGGCAGGTAAAGCCACCATTCGTAGCCACACAACTGCCAAATGATCCACAGGGATTCGGGAAACAAGGATCTCGTAATACTGGCCCCAGGCTACTACTACCCGAATCTCCTCCGCTGTTTGGATTGCAGCCCATTGGTCCCAATCCGCTCCCAGTGAAACCGGGGCGACAGGAACACACGACATAGCTAGCGCCAATTGCTGGAAAAGTACGATCACATAAAAATAATTTGTTTCATAAGAACAAACTAAAATAGATTCTGGAACATGAAACGAAAACGACTGACTGGATTATCAATATGTTGTATCGACAAAACAAAATTTACTCTATAAAACGATATATTGTATAGATTCTATGTTAAATATTACACATCGTTTTTGGTGCGAATTTCTAGTCGAATTTTCTATTGATTTCTAGTATTGGATTACTTACGACACAAAATTGAGTTAAAACGTTAAAAAGATAAAGAAAACCAGAATAATTTTTACAAGAGGATTAAGACTGTCTTAAAAAAAGAATAAACGTAACTAGGGTGCTGAGATCCATTACCTGGATTTTCGTAACAGACAGCCGCAGGATGACATCCTCCATTATTAACACTGCAAAGTCCAACGTAATTACATCGCACGCCATCCCCTTGATATCCGGGTGGACAAGGTCCACAAGTCCGTGAACCCTAATAGAAAAAAGAAAACAAATAAAGCGAGAACACAGTCCAATTTTATCTTTTCCAACCATCAGAAAGAATTACTTACGATAGTGTTGATACAGTGGACGCGAGGGTTCTGCGAGCAGCCGCCGTTATTGACCAAGCATTCATCAACGTCTTCGCAGTAATGTCCATTACCGCTATAACCTTTACGACAGAGAAAAAACTAATTAAAGGACATTACCTTTGTTAAATGAAGCTGAAACGAAAGTGGATCACCTGCTGGACAAGGTCCGCAAAAATAATTCCCCGGGGTGTTGATACATTGGACGACGGGCCTAGTTGAACATACTGGGCGCAGCAAAGTGCACTCATTGATGTCGACAGTACACGCTGGATTAAATCCGTCCGTCGTCCAGCCCTGTTAATGCAACCGGAAAAGGAAAACATAATTATAAATAAGTAAAGCTTTAAAGTTAACAAGAAAAGCGTCTCACGCTTACTAAGAAATTCATTTAACACAACCCAAAGAAAGCCAACCCAATCTATTTTTTTAAACGCAAAAATAAAAATGACAAAATTACTTGCTGACACAGACAAACATAGCCTCGGGCTGTACCCGCTTGGGGTAAGCACACACCGCGTCCACACATATCCGGCGATCCATTCGAGCAATCATCAGACCGTTGAGTGCAGTGAATTCCAAAAAATCCCGGGGCGCAGCGACATCTAAATAAAAAAAGGAAGATTGAATAGACCGAAGCTGACTTAAAATGAATTAAGACTGATATAATTAACGATTTATGTGATTTAATCAACTGTCTTCTTCCACCTCTAGTGAAAAAATATGTGGCTTGACGCATGTACGAGGCCAACTTTCACAAAATGGCGTTGTATATACGATCCGTATCTCTGACAGTCCAGCAAATTTGAAATAAGAACTTTTCACTGTTCCAGTATACATCATCTCCTAATACATGCTAATTCTCTCATTTTCAACCGACTACAAGGTAAGAGATGCACACTGATGCACTCTCAAATATAAACATGTTAGAGGCTTTAAACGCTGGAACCTATGGCTGGAACATTCCTTATTCCCAATATGGCCGCCACTTTCCAAGATGGTGGTACAGGCTAAACTGATTGATTAGAAAAAAGAGGTAAAAAATGGATCTTACTGAAAAGATCCAGGAATATTAACGCAAGAAGCCCCATTCTGACATCCCAAAGTGGTCGACAAGTACGCTGTACATTCATTTACGTCTTCATCGCAATTACTGCCTTCCCACCCAGTCGGGCAGAGGCACTGGAACGCGTTAAACCCGTCGATGCATGTACCGCCATTGCGACAAGGCGCCGAAACACATTCGTCCTGCTGTAGCTGCTGCTGCAGAACTCTCAACCCATCCTGTACTCGTCTTATTCTTCTATTAACCGTCCTAAAACTTCTTGAATTGTTACTGGTCGTGGTTCCACCCTTTTACACATAAAAAAAATAATTGAAAAAATATTTCAAATAGACAAGAGTAGAAAAATTACCACCTGGGGTAGAGTTAGATTGCTTAACGAAGCTTCTAAATAGGTTAAACGGTGCGTAATGTCTGATCCTTCTCCCACTTGGTTTGCTAGAGCTTCGTGGTTCTGCCGCAATGCTACCAAATCTATGTCGCGCAAGCGCCGCAACTCAAGCGATGCATTTCCTGCCAGTACGGTTAAACTGGTCAAATCTTGGTCGTTCAAAAGCACCGAGGCATCTGTTTGGAGGATAATATTCTTATCTGCCGCTGCTATGAGCAGCAAATTCCCATTTTGTGTCATGATCCGTGGTCTATTTTTGTTTTAAAACAAACGCGATTAAGAGACTAAGCTTTCAAATTCAATTCGAAATTAAGAATTCGGCACTAAATTTTCATCGTATTGATCGATTCTCTACACAATTATTGAGAGTGTTAATAGTTTTACAATTTTGAAATGAAATTTTTAAATGTAGCGGTTAAAAAATCGATTCATAGATGATGTAAATGTAAGATATGGAAGAAATCAAACTTTTGCTACTGCGTACTAGAAATTCCCATTTTTATCAATAGGGTCAAAAATTAAATTATATAGTTTATACTACAGAAATTACTCTCTTTGCTTGGGAAAAATTTCCGGAGATTTACTTTTTGTGTTCACTATTTTACCTGTCTTCGTATCCATTGAGCTGACGACAATCAATTAAGAGTAGACAAGCCAAAATTAGCGATACCCAGAACCATGGAAATCGCATGATCAACTTTTGGATCACAAAGTGTGTGCAAGACCTCGTCTGCGAGGAGACTGGGTGTTCTTAACATAAATTATTGAAAGATTAGGTTCAAACTTTGTGTGAAATTTTTAACTCCTCGAATATCTCGAAGGGGGCGGATCACCCCGCCTTCGAGTTACCTTCTCAAATAACGGAATTTTTCCAAATCTGAAAATGAAAACGGACAAATATGATACACATAATGCCACAGCATGTTTTCTCATGAAAAGTGAATCCTATATAAAATATACCTCATAAACGTCTTTCTGAACTTTCGGGAGCTTAACGTAGATTATAATTTAAATAGAAAAAGTGTATTTCTTCCAATAATGTACTTGAGAAAAATTTACAAAAATCTATCCAATTCCGCCAAAAAATACCACCAATTAAAAAAAAGTAGAATAAAAACGCATTCCTTACTCATGCTTTCAGTTTTCTGGCGGTTGAAAATTTCTGCGGAAAAAATCCTGTTTTGAATGCGAAATTCTTAAAAAACATTCACAATTTTTCTCAAGTACATTCTGGGAAGAAAGACACTTTTTCTATTTCATTTATAATCTGATAGACACAAGAAAATAATCATCCAAGATTCACAGTTTTTCTTTCCTCAAATGGACACGACACCGCCTAAAAGGAGCCACAAAGTTAGTTCCGTAAAGAGTAATCCTACCCACATGGGGCGTTTTTGTTTGTGTTTTTGCTTTTAGTGTCATCTGTTAAGTGTTTCCGGACCTTGGTCGAAGTCAGTTAGCCGAAGCCCAGTTAGTTGCTTGTATTGAATCCAAATATACTCAAGTTTTCTAACATCACGGTGCATTATATTCATTGTGTTAACGCAAGTACAAATCCCCGGTCCACCTAAGTCATAATAACGCGTGGCATTATTACGGACTTGGGAAGTAGGGACCAGTTAAGAATGAAATATTTTGCCAATGCCATATCCTTGCAACTAAAAGATAAATTTAGCTCTCCTTGTGGAAATATCGCGTGCATTTGCTAACCCGTGCATGCGCAGCATCTTTCAACATTTCCTGTTATACTATGGCCTTGCAGTGTCAGAAAGTCTCTCCGAGCTTTAGTCTGTGTCTTCCCCGCGACGCAAAACATTCCATAATTTGCCGTCAAGTTGGCTCTCTCCTATTCCTATAAAAAAGATCACAATACTTAAGAGAATCTTTCTGCATTTAGTACCTTTATTTGGTCGCTAAAGTCATCCCAATAGTAAGTTACTTTTTTATCTCCATGGAAACCTTGGGGACTTTTTTTTTTATCTAGCTTTGTATCTCGCAGGAGAGAAAAATGTGCGATGAGCAGAGCGTAACCTTAATGTTATCCAAGGGAGAAGAAGTTGAAGGTGCCACAACGGAAGAACCGAACGACGTCAGAAAAAAGGAGACGCAAAGAAAACAATATCCGGCAGCCCGGGTGCTTTTACTGCGAATTCTACAGGTAAATCGGAGTGCTCCAAGTCCGCTAATAGAATCTTTTTCTCTCCTGGCTCCTGCCTTGGAAATGGAATCTTTTCATTTTCTATTTGGCCTAAAAACAGCCGGTCGGATTTAAAAAAAAAAAAAAAAAAAGATTATAGAGATGAAAAGGAATATTTGCTGATGGAAGCTTGTCTAAAAAGAAGGGATAACTTAACTAACAGAATGGATAAGTTTGTGAAATTACTTCAATCTATGTATTTTGTATTTTCCCCCTTTAGGTGGTTGTCGGGATGTGTTTGCTTGTTCTGTCCGGAGTAGCAGGATTAGACGGTTCCATTGACGTGCTCGTAGTGGGGTGCACGACTTCAGCGTTGGTAATTGCAGCTGCGGGTAAGCCCGATTTTTATCTAGATAAGAAAGTGTTAATTATAAACGTGCATTTTCTCCATAGCGTTAAGCATTCGTCAAAGCCGGGGTTTTGGTGGCTATTGGAATAAAGATCTGGCGAATTCCAGGACAGCGGTAGTTAGTACGACCCAGGGTTACGCTAGTGTAGTAGCGGCACCTACGGTGTACGTACTAAGAGAACACCCACCATGCAAATATAGGGCGTTGAAAGCCTTCCAGTGTGTATTGTGGGTCGTCGGGTACGCCGTTGGGGTGATTTTGTGTGTTTTTGCTTTAGATTTGTGTCTTCGGCCATCAACAGAAACACAGTGCATAGTGGGAGCACTACATATTTTACTAATTATCACTAATTCACTTTGTGGCATCACTATTGGAATAATTGACTGTCGAAATTACCCGAATTTGGAATAAACCACACAATTTTCTATCATGTTTAGCGCCAAACTGGGACCAGAATCGATCCCATGTTTAAAATTGACTGTTAAAAATCGAAACAAGACTGGGATTCAACAGTTTAATCGAATAAATAGGTATCGATACCAGAAATGTCAACAACAAACATGACAACAAACAACGCACAACGGGACTTTGCCCATTCTTGCCACTAGATCTAGCGGCAAGAATGGGCGAAGTCCACCATTTTAGGTACGTTTTCTACAAGGCGCGCAAGTAGACAAACCAAAACAACAACAGACAATAAGTGCCGGACATTGTCTATTACATTGTGTTTTCATATTTCAGATTCGGAAAAATTTGTTTAGTTTTAGTAGCAAAATTTCTTGCTATACTTAAACTTGTCTGTTGTTTTGATTTGTTTACTTTACGCGCCTTGTAGAAAACGTACCTAAAATGTTGGATTTCGCCCATTCTTGCCGCTAGGCAGCGAATTTAGTATAGACTCTACATAAGGTTCGTTTTATTGTGAACGGAACCGAGTAATTACTTTGACCAATTGGAACAATTGACACTTTCGCGTAGACGCGGATCAGCTGGACGGGCGTTTTAGCGTGAACAGCTCAACGGGATGGCTTGGCGCGTAAAGCTGGCTTTACACTGGCCTGTCGGCGTGTCGAAACACGCGACAGACGACAGACACCTACAGAAAAAAAGCAGAAAACCCGGCAGAAACAGTCAGACATACTGACGACAGACGGGGTTGAGCGCTGCTCAACTTTTGGCGTCGGCACACAAGCGACAGAAGTCGACTTTCCGCTTTTTGCCGAGGGTGTCTGTCGTCTGTGTCGCGTGTTTCGACACGCCGACAGGCCAGTGTAAAGCCAGCTTAACTCGAAAACCGCCTTCCGTTCAAATGTGTTCCTTCTGCCGTAGAACTCGGGACGATCGCTAAGCCCTGACTATACTATAAGCTTGACGGACGTTTTATTGTGAACGCTCGTTCAGCTCAGCCAGTTGAACGGCCACCTATGGAAGCCCTGAGAGGACAAAACTCGGGAACGGCAGAAGGTGACTCGGGAACAGCAAAAAGTACACGAAGTGTACATAAGTGCTGAAACATATTTACACTTACTGACACTTTCTGCCTACTGTCCGGAACATCTTGACACGTATGGGAACATATTGATACTTACGGGAACATCTTAGCACTTTTGGGAACATCGTGACACTTTCGGGAACATCGTGACACTTATGGAAACATATTTCCACTTATGGAGACATTTCCACTTATGGAGATATATTTCCACTTATGGGAACATATCGACACTTTCGGGAACACGGAAACATATCGCTGTTTTCGAGAACATATCGATATCTTCGGATGCAAGGTCGCTTTCACACTCAGTGTTCCGGAACTTCTTGAACGTAACTAACTGAAAGTAACTGTTAAATAAAATATCACTAAGAGATACTGTGTAGCTAAAATTAATTAAGAATGATAAAACACCCTAGGGAGAATTTCACAGTTTCCCGCTACGGCCAATAGACGGCTTAGGCCGGAACGGGCCAAAACATCGTTCCGTTCCGGCTTATTTTCGAGAATGCTTCGTTCCGTTCAATTGAACGGAACGGAACGGTTTTGGGTCCGTTCCAGAACACTGATAGCCACCTACAGCTGTCCAACGTAAGACTCGCATAACAGCAACTCACATAAAGCGGGTTGAGGCATGTTGTAGGAGGTATCTTAAAAGCAGCAAACCGCATAAGCGGGTTCAGCCATGTTGTACGAGGTGTCTAAAAGCAGCAGACGCATAAGCGACCTAACCTAGCTTAAGTTAACCTAACTTAAACTAAATTAACCTAACTTAAACTAATCCAGCTTAACCTATCCAAACGTAATGTAATCTAAAATGGCCCGGCCGGGAGATAAATAAGGCTTGTATGGCTTGCTGCGGATCGCTGGACGATCCTCCTAACATGGCTGAACCCGCTTTTATGCAAGTTGCTGCTTTTAATGTAAACAAGAAAGGGTCCTGCTAGCCCGTGCTAGCTTAACATAGAAATAAAATCCAATCCGACGAAGATTACAGACTTATTAGAAAGGTATTTAAATAGATTAAGCCTAATACATTTTTGAACGTTTCTAATTAAAATTTAAACCAATAGAAATAGAACCCAACATGACATCATTAGTCAGCAGTTTAGCAGGGAACTTGGCAAAAGCAGTGTGGAACCCACAAGTCACAGCACTCAGATTTCGTTATTATGCAGAACAGGTCGCCAATGGACCAGTTTTGCGTCGTTATGGTTATAAAGAGAAGTTATTCCAAGGTGGAACTCTGCCCAGAATTCCATCCGGCCGGAAACTACCCTTGCCTGAATACAAACCGGGCAACGCCTGGTCAGAGAGACGGGCACTGAAAGGCCAAAACGATTACATTGACATCTTGGGCACTTCTGAGAGTCAGTTACATCCCGCACGCATTATGTATGAAGTTCCTAAGTGGCTCCGAGGGGTCAGCGGTCAAGAATTCCATATGCTTTTACGGAAACGTAAGATGTTGGGCCATGTCGGCATGCCTTCAGCGCGCCCCACTCTGTGGAGAGATTTAAACAAACGAATCAAGTACCTCTACCGGTTTCTCAACCAGAAAACCAAAACTGGTTTCTCCAAACAATAAAACCTGCACGCTTGATAGCATATTACCGAAAATAAACGCATTAGTATTCAAAAACTAACCCTTTTTTATTCTCATTACACTGCTATAATCTTTTTGGAGGATTTAAACTAGAAGTCTTCTTCAGTTATTTGCATATCAACCGAAAAGACAGCCTCCCATGGCTCTCTAATAGCTTCAACAAATCGTCTCGCAGCTTCAGAAGTCGCAAAGGTCAAAATCCATTCTTCGTCACTCCTAGAAACTTCGTCCATAAAATAAAAACGAAGCTTTCCTCCTCGGCCAGCAGAAGACGCCTTAAAAAAAGTACAGCTTAAAACATGGAAACACTTGTTGAATAAGTTTACAAAAAAAGAGCTTAAAATATAGGTTAGCTTACCACTGTGACCAGATTGGTTATAGAGTTTTGGCAAACCTTCAAAAGCTGACACTCCACGGACAAAAGCCATCGTACGTCGCTTTGTATCAAAAATAGCTGTTCTTTATCACAAACAACAGCTACGTCTAACTTCCCTTGCTTTGTCACGCTCCCACCTATTCACGTTAAAAAATTAGAACGTATTAATACTGCCTTTAAAGAGTTGAGAGTAGTCGACACATTTTTTTTCTAGTTCCAAATAACTTCTTAATTTCATGCTTCGTTACGTTTCACAATGTATTCAAAGAAATTGAGTTTCTTACCTGCAGCTGAATAATGGAAGGCAAGTAAAAGGACAAATTCAAGTTCGTGGCATTCTTCCTTTAGTTCCCCTTCGGTTAAACTCAAGACTAAAACGGGTGTGACTAACTGGGACATATCAACTGTCTGGAGCCGATACCCTGAGCGCTCAAACGCATCTAAAATGATAACAACATATTAAGATATATATATATAAACGTATACTTTGCGAAATCTTCTTAGAGTTCTTTAAATTATTTTAGATTCCATCAAATGCCTTTAAAAAAAAACAGAGATAGCCTTATTTTGACGTAAACGTACAGCCGAAGGGGAATAAATTTGTACTTTACCTTGTAAAAACTGTATAAAATTCTTAGTTCGTCTTTCGTCTCGCAGAATTAACAGGTACGTCTCGTCCTTGAACTGTAAGCCGACAGTTTGATTTCTATACGTGATTAAAACAGACTTCAAGGCAGATAAAACGTACGACGTCATTTTTTGTAACCACTTTTCGACCACCTCACTAGTAAAGACAAGAAAAATTCCAAAAGTCATTTTCAACAATTAAGTTCACCTTTCAGGACCAATGATCTTCATAAAATAAACTCTATGGCTCGTCAAAACTAGCAGAACTTGTTCTTCTGGATTCACGTCATTCAAATCCACCAAACCTGCCTAAAAAGAAAATCTTCTAATTTTTGAATCACGATACGATTCCATGAAGGATTTGCAAAACTTTCCACGTTTGTACCTTAAGCACACCTAGGAATTCTTCCCCTCGTCCAGTCATCAAACTCATCTCGCAATATAGCTTCAAACGATGATCCACCTTTAAAAATGGTAGATTGTACTACAAAATGTATTAATTTTAGAATTCCATTAAAATTTTACCTGAGAAAAATCCACGTACGAGTACACAATACTCGCTAATCCGCTATCTGCCGACGAAAGTGTGCTTTTCGAGCACGACTTAATTGATTGAGTGGACACGGATTCGGTTTTCGCCGACGTAAGAGAGACAAGTCTATTTCCACTCACCGACTGCGAAAAATCGTCTCTAAATTAGAAACATAAATAAAGATAAATTATACAATTTTAACATAGTAACTTTTGAAGGCTTACGCTGAGCCCACAACAAAACTCGGTTTAGAGCCGCGTTCCTTGTCGGTCACAACTTCAATATCGCTTTCCCGATCTTCTTCTCGATCTCGACCCTGTTTTTCGACCGTTAAAACTACTACTGATTCTTCACGAGTCTCCCGATCCTCCACAATGACATTTTCCCGTTCCAGGACGATGACATCATCGTCAAACTTCAGTTCTGGGGCTTCCAGTCCTTCAGGAGGGGGTGAAATCGCGGGAGGGGGAGCGGAACCGGGCCCGATTTTGAGCAGCTCAAGCTCTAAGGACTTCAATAAATTGATCTCTTCAGCAAGAATCGCCTTTTCTTCCTCTGCTGCGCTATCATTGGCGCCAATTTTATTACTCCAGCCTAGTAATTGCCTCAATTCACGAGCACCTTGGGAGTGGAGCCAGTCTCCAGGCCCAAAAGTGGCCACCAAGGCCTCCAATTTCTGTTTCGTTCCGTCTCTCAGTGAACTCATACCTTTAAAAACAATCAAAGAAATTAGTCTGATAAATTCCGAAATTTTGAATTTAAAACGAGGACGCCATCTTGTAAAACACGCGACTCACTGAGGTCAGGAAGTGTCACAGAGAGTAGAGAATCCGTTTCTTCGTCATTGACGTCTGCAATTTCCGCAACTCGGACGCGAATACGCCGCTTCTTTATTGAACTGGACGTTTTAAGCCTTCTACTGGATATACTAACGCTGTCAGACGTCTTACAACCTAAATAAACCAATCAGTTCGACAATTAAATACAAAAATCGTATTTCCCGGGAATTCACCTTCTGAAATAGGCGAAATTCGTGTTGGACTCGGAATTTCTACCGTTCGAAATACCGGACTTTGGAGTTTCGAAAGACTTTCGTCATGTTTATCCAACTTGGGACTTAACGGAGGCTGCAAAGACGACGTAGAAGATAAAACTTCGATTGGGGACGGACTAGGAGGGGGTATCGGGGAGGGAACAGATAAAAGGGGTGGCGGGGGCAGGGGTGGTACGGTTTGGATTGAAAGGACGCGGGTTATTAGTGGGATCGTGCGGCAATTTATTCCTAACTGATTCAATTCGCTGCGAAGCAAGGGTTTCGCGTCTAAACCGAACTAAATAAAAAAATAATTTGATAAAGGCTTAAATGTTTGAAATTTTAGTACTAGACATTTAGTCAAGGTATACTTTTTCTTTTGGAACACAAGGCGATAAGTGACGGCTAACCAGGAGCCGATACAAAGAATGGGAGGCAATAGGATTTCTTTCTAAGTAAAGGCGGCGTAACTTGGGCAAATTGCCAATGAAACTGATGCTTTCAGTAGTCGCTAAGCAATTGTAAGATGCATCTAATTCTTGCAAGCCAATCAACGTCTCCAAACCTATGCAGAATAAATAAACAATGATTCATTGAAACCATTCTCAAAGACTTGGTTTGAATTTTTAGGGTGGTACCTTTAAGGGAGTCAAGTTGATTGTGCCGCAGCAATAAAATCTGCAGATTATTGCTAGCGCTGGGTGCTAAATAAGGAACACGAACAAGTCGGTTGAAGCTGATATTTAGTTGCGTTAAATGGGAAAGATAGGCTAAGCTGTGGATTTCCTGGCTGCTCAAATGGTTTTTACTCAGATCCAAGTACTTGAGCCACGGCGTGAGCTTAAAAGCTTCTCCCAGATAGAGGTGTTCGTGATGAGTGAAAATAGCTTCGGTAAGTTCGCTCCAAAGGAAACAATCCGAGCAATGATCAGCCCCGCAATGGACAAATAAGCTTTCCAGGTTGCTTAGTCCCGATTGATAGACCAAAATTTTTAGATAGGCTCGCAGTCGGCTTAAGCCTTTCAGTTGTTCTACACAGACGTTTTTCAACTTTAAAACGCTGATATTGACGAAATATGAAACGTCTAAGCATTCATGGGCCAAATTTACATTGCTTCCGAGGATTTGAAGTACTTTTACTGCTTGGCATAACTGTTGTAACACCTCTATGTCACTCGATAGAATATGGCGAGAGTTTAGAGTGGCTAAGGTCTGGCTAAGTTCCTCCATTAATGAGGAATTTAAAGTTAGTTTCTTGCCCATTCCTGTGCCTAACGTTTCTTGACGCTGCAACAAGCTATAAACCATCTCAGCCACAAGAGAAAAATTCCTGGCCATGGTTTTAATTTTTCTGTGAGTTTTATAAAATTGCATCCAATAGTTATGAAATGGAAAAAAACATGTCACACCAACCCATGGCCACCACAAAAACAAACAACAGCAACAAACAAATGACTTAACTGCTCCTTCTCGATGGCGAAACCAGGAACTTATTCCCGAGGAAAAAGCGAACCGCTTTTACGTGAATTGGAACCGCGTGCAAAATCCAGAAATTTCTGAAACTTTTGAACATTTATAGCTGAAATTAAACAAAAGCAACATAACCTAATGTAACCTAAGCTACCATAATCAAATTCATTTACACGATTCAGCCGAATCAAACCGAATCAAACCCAACTTCAGTCAAAATTGAGTTGGAAACAACCTTATAAAGAGTTGTTGTTTCCAAAATACGCCACCTATTGAGAAACAATTGTAAATCCGCCATTACAACCCCATTCGCTGACAATTGGCATAAAGCAGTGTGTTATTGTTTCTTTGTTTTTCTACTTAGTTGAGTTTCTAAAGCATACAAATGCGGTATTGTTGTGTTCCTCCATGCACATCCCAGACGTGAAACTTGGGGGTAAAGAGCGATGGGCCCAAGATCTCATTTCATGTTCTACCAAAAGAGCCGAAGTTACAGAAGCAGTTTGCTTTGAGAATCAGAAGAGAGTAGTATAGATACCGCCATTACTGCGACTCCGATTACTGCGACTCCAATAGGAAGCCTCCATTTCTCCCAAGCCACACCCCTTTACTCATGCACCAATGGCAAACCACCATTACGCAAGCCACGCCCCTTTTACTCATGCACCAATGGTAAGTCACCATTACCCCCAACCCCCCTCTTCCCCTCTTCACCCCATCGCCCCAGGCGATAGACATTAAAGTTAAGGATACTTTTTCAGGATATCTAAGTTAAAGACCCTTTTTCAAAATAGACATTTAAGTTAAAGACACTTTTTCAAAAATACAAATGTAAGTTAAAGACAATTTTTGTAAGTTTAACCATTCAAATGTATTTTCTTTCACCGAATACAATTACAAAGACATCCTTTCACCCTCCAGCATTTCTCCACCTCTCCATTACTACCACGCCAAAGGATTGTCTCCAACCCTGGGCCCCCACTCCTTGATTCACCCACTCGCATCTCGCACTCGCACTCGCACACACATCCTTCTTGTCTTTTCACTCTAAGGCAGGGGTTCTCAAACTTTTTCGTTCGCGGCGCACTAACGCTGCCCCGAATTCGCGGCGGCGCCCTTCTGACCTATTATATTAATGCAAAATTCAGAACCACAGCTAGGTTAGAAAACTTAAAGCATCAAGGTTAGAAAACTTAAAGCATCAATCTAAAGAAAAGTAGATTAAATTTATATGCGGAATTCATACACGTTCTGTATGACAACCGTTTAATAAGTAGAAAATGAATCGCAAAGTGATTACATACAGAAGAATTAATGGGACAGGTGAGCATGGTGTTCACTGCACATCTTCTCAAATATTGGAATGAAATTGGACACAGCCACCCTCATTTCATGTTCGACGTTAATTTTCGACCTGTACTTGCTTTTTATTACAGCGACCGCCGAAAACCCAGCTTCGCACAAATATGATGTGGCAAATGGAATTAGAATTCTCTGAGCTTTACAACTCAATAATGGGTATTCTTCTTCCACTGATAACCAAAATTCAGTTAATTCTACGTTGCCGAATCTTGCTTTGAGTGCGTTATCGCATGAGAGTTCAATTAGGCTTTCCTCTTCCATAGAAGTAAATTCAGGCGGAGATTCAGCGGCTTTAAATGGGTCTTGAATCCATGCAAATTTTTCAACACGATCGTGCTGAAAATATTTTTCAAACCAATTGATCAGCTGTGAAAGGTGTTCTTCACAAATAGATCTTAGAACGCCAGATAAATCTATTTCGTTAGAGACGAGAAACTGATGCAGTATGGGGAAACAATCTTTGCCATCTTTCTTTGCAAATCTTTGCCAATCTTTGCCATCTTGCCATCTTTCTGAAAGCTGAAATCTTTTCGGTTGATTTCAAAACATCCATACGTCTTTATTGCTATCAGTTGCCTCATCCAGCTGCAATCCAAATATTTCCCCCTTCATTCTTCCAATTATTTGATCGTTATAGATCATTGGCGATATCTTCGATTCTGCGAATAATCGTACTGTTTGACAACGGAACCTTCGAAATCAGTTTCGCTTCAGACTCTCCAATCATAATGTTGACCAGATCTAAAGCAGCTGGTAATATGAGCTGTTCTGCGATTGTGTGGGGCTTTTTAGCCTTTGCGATTGAAGCATACATTCCGCCGCCAAAACCTTCATGCATATTACACATTGAGGCCTTTCTTTATCGTTAACTTCTGTCCATGTGAAGCCGAAATCCAAATAAATGTCATCATATTTGCGAAACTTCCGCTTTTTTAAACTTGCGCCACTGGTTTGTGGTACATCCTCTTTTAATTCATTCATGCGTTTGTTTGCATTCAGGGAAAACTTGTCCATTGTCGGATTGTTTTTATATTAACACACAAATAAAACACCAATTTCTCAAAATGTTCAAGGATAACTATAAAGGAGTACTCCCCTATACTAATGTTAAGGAACTGACAAACATACGGATCCTTTCGCGCAAAGGGAAAGAAAACAACTGCCCTAGTAGTGTTTCTAAAGTTCGAGATACACCGCCCCTTTTTACAACCACCGAAAAAAAACGAAGCTAGTCGCTTTCACAGTCTTCGTCTGAAAAATGACCCAACTAAGCGGCTCGACTCGTGGAAATTCCACGAGTCGAGCCGCTTTGTGCCTATTCCACTGTGGAATAGGCGGTGTGGATGATGGCACAAAGTTCCCTCCACAGGGGCTACTATTACTATGCGAACTATAGCGAAAGGCGCGGTTAGGGCTTGCATAGGGCTCCTCTAAGCCAGCAGAAAGCTAAAAATACGGCCATTTTGCATGGGTCATTCTTTTCCAAATAACGAACGTTAAAATTACCGTTTAAGAAAATGCCTGTACTTTTTTGTGTCTCATGAACGCTTCAATGATTTGTTTATAAGCCTTGCAAGCTAATTTCAATTTTTGTAAAAATATAGGAACCTTCCGCGGCGCCCCTGCGAGCTCTCCGTGGCGCCCCTGCGAGCTCACCGCGGCGCACCGTTTGAGAACCCCTGCTCTAAGGTTTTAGAGATTCCGTGCCACAACACTCGCACCAACACAAACCTCTAACACGGTTCGACATAACAGTGTGCAAGTACTCTAATCATGTCTAAAGACTTGGCAGTGATCTATTTAAGATTAATTGACAATATACCAATGGAATTAACAACTTGTTTCCTTACTCCGAATTTATCACAAGACAGTTTTTATTATCAACATTTTGTGTGGGGAAACAACAACAATGATCAAGACTGGCCTTTTGATACGGTGAATGTTTTCCTCGATCATTTAGCTTCTTCAGCCTTGAAATATCAGGTTTTAGTTAAAGACCCTCTTTCAAGAATAGACATTTAAGTTAAAGACCCTTTCTCAAAATAGACATTTAAGTTGAAGACCCTTTTTGAAAAATAGACATTTAAGTTAAACGCTTTTCCAAACTAGACACTTAAGTTAAAAATCCATTTTCAAGAATAGACATTTAAGTTAAAGACACTTTTTTTCAAAAATAAACATTTAAGTTAAAGACACTTTTTTTCAAAAATAAACATTTAAGTTCAAGTCAATTTTTGTAAGTTTAACCATTACAAATGTATTTTCTTTCACCAAATACAATTACAAAGAACAATGAAAACACAATGAATTTCAACGTGATGTATGTATTTTAAAACATACAAATATTCACAGAATCATCATTGTTAAGCGTGCAGGTGTACACAGACAATGGTTCAACAAATTCTGTGGAAGTCCATGTGGATTGCATTTTATCATTCCATACAAAATGATCAGTAACCTCGATCGACCAGCTCAACCCATCATCAAGCAGGCTTCCGCTAAGGGATTGGATTGAAGTTTGTTCACCATCGATAAACAGGTTCACAAGCATCCTTTGTTGGCAAGATTCTGGTATAAATCGTAAAGCAGCTTCTTGAGAGATAACCCAAATTTCGTTAAAATTGTTGTGAAATACAATCGGATCTTCGTTGCATGTAAATCTAATACATGGTTGGCTCGAACTATCACATGTCACTTCACTTTGATAACGGTCTGCAGCCGCTGTGTAAACACTACATTTGCCCAAAGTGGTAACAAAACCTTTTGGAGGGTGAGCATGCACCATTGTCAAGCTCCCGAGTGCCACCGAAGTGAACCGGTTTGTAGCAGAGGTTGAACTTTTAAAGCGGGAAGCCCTCATGGTCGGCCAAACGCCTTTATATCTCTACGCCTCTCGCTCCGCGACTCTTTCTCTACTCCTTCCTCTCTCTACGCCTTTTGCTTCGCGACTCTGTCTCGCAACCCCCGCTCTACGCTCGCCCGGAGGTTCGCTAGCGGATCGAATCGCGAACCGCTATAATATTCGCTTTCTTTACCAGGAGGTGGCACCACATGTTGAGGAATAATGGGGTAAATTTCCTCCGTATAGGCGTCTTTTAGCTTCTTGTAACCCAAACTATAAGTTCGAGATCAAATAGTTTTAAAACCAGCTCCACTTTAAATTATGGCTATAATTGAATATGCTTAAGAAACGTTTTCTATAATAACGATTGCTTTTATGTGAATATTTGTTAACGTTTGATAAAGTATTATTTAATATGGCAATCCTGTGGTTACCTTGGTTACCAAGCTTTCGGCGTGACGTTGTAGTCAAATGATTATGCTATCTAGATTTTTCTTTTCGTGACATTTTAAATTAGCAATACGTTACTGTTAAGAGTAAGTTAGTATTATAGTCTGAGTCCAAAAGTTTTTAGAAATGGCGGAAAACCAAGATAATAGTTCCACAATAAAATTAACCATTAAAACTCCCAAAGAAAAACACGACGTGGAAGTACGAGGAGAAGCGACAGTTAAGGAAGTACGTTAGTCTCTTTTTTCTGTCAACTGATTACCCTGTTAACTGTCAAAACTTCTCGTTCTAGCTCAAAGAGGAAGTATCGAATGTTTTCAAGAGCGGTCTAGAACAACTGGTACTGATTTTCGGCGGCAAAATCCTCAAAGACCAAGACGCACTCAGCTCATACGGCATAAAGGATGGTCTGACGGTGCATTTGGTTGTCAAATCTTCCAATAAAGCCAGCGAAGCCGAGGCCAGCCCCGCATCTACATCCATTCCTTCTGCCCAACCCGCTTCACAAACCGCACCCACCACCAATCCTTCGAATCCAGCAGATCCTTTTGGTTTAAGCCAAATGTTGGGTGGAATGGGCGGACTAAGCGGTCTTTCGGGCTTAGGAGGTGGAGGAAATGGTGGTACCTTTTCCGATATGCAGCAAAGGATGCAGCAGGAGCTGCTAGCCAACCCAGAATCCCTCCGGCAAATGCTTGATAGTCCTTTAGTCCAATCTTTAATGAACAACCCAGAGTATATGCGGCAGATCATCACCTCCAATCCACAAATGCAGAGCCTCATCGAGCGGAACCCGGAGATAAACCACATGCTCAACAACCCTGACTTACTCCGACAGACCATGGAAGTGGCCCGCAATCCGTCCATGCTCCAAGAGCTCATGCGGTCCCAAGATCGCGCCTTGTCCAACCTAGAATCACTTCCAGGTGGATATAATGCGCTGCAACGCATGTACCGGGACATCCAAGAACCTATGCTTTCTGCGGCCCAAGAACAATTCGGTGGCAATCCTTTCGCCGCTTTAGTTTCCAACAATCTGCCCGTGGGTGGAGCAGCGAATCCACAAGCGGGACAAGAAAACCGTGATCCGCTACCTAATCCGTGGAATGGCTCCGCCAGCTCAAATCCGGCTAATCCCGCCTCAGTCGTTCCAGGTTCTGCGCCCGCTGCGACTACTGCCGGTATTCCTGGAATGCCCAATATGTTTGGAACACCGGGAGTTCAATCGCTCATGCAACAAATGACAGAAAATCCGGCGTTAATTCAGAACATGCTCTCGGCGCCCTATATGCAATCCATGTTGCAAACGTTGGGGTCTAACCCTGAATTGGCTTCGCAAGTGTTGGGCAGTAATCCACTCTTGGCGGGTAACCCGGCTTTACAGGCTCAAATGCAAGCGGCATTGCCGGCTATGCTACAGCAAATGAGAAACCCTTCCATGCTCCAGATGTTGAGTAATCCGCAGGCTTTGCAGGCCATGATGCAGATTCAACAAGGAATGGAGCAGCTGCGACAAGTGGCACCTGAATTCGCGACCACGTAAGTTATATTGTTTCCTTCAAAAGGATAGTAATATATCTGACGTCTTTTATTCTCGTGTTGATGACGAAAACAATTTACTGAGTATAATTTTGAGAATTTATTTTTCCAGATAATATATTATGATTAATTCTTTGGTAGCAATCTGGTAGGCGCGATTGAATTAGTATTTGGAAAATTAATTTAAGTTTTACTTAAAAAACTATCTTTGTCTTGTTAGGTTGGGGATGCCGGGATTGAATTTAATGACGCCGCCAACGATTCCTCCAGCAAGTACCACAGCTACGACCACCAGTCTGCCCAACAGCACAGCTAATATGAATCCGGAAATGGATCAATTAATGTCCCGATTGGTAATTTTGTTTCTTTTTAATTAAATGTTAAATTAGGTAGTTTCCGTGTATTTTCTTGTTGGGGATTTAAAATGTAGTTCATTATTTAAATTATAACGATTAATTTAATTATTGTAATTCAATTACTTAGGTAAACGCACTGGGAACTCAGAATCCCGCAAGTGTTCCGAGCACTCAAGTGCCGGAGGAGCGGTATCGGTCCCAATTAGAACAGTTATCGGCTATGGGCTTCATTAACCGAGAAGCTAATTTGCAAGGTAGTAAATTGTTACATTTGCGGTTTAGTGGGTTTTTTTAAACAAAAATCCTTGACTTATTTTCTATTTTTTTCCAGCGCTAATTGCAACATTCGGAGACGTGAACGCAGCTGTGGAACGATTGTTGCAGAATCATCCCATGTCGTAATTCCAGAAATTATTGAAAGCAAATTACGAAATTACTAAAAGCAACTGAAAATCTAAGGCTGGCAGGGTCCCTTTTCTTTTGTTTATTTCCTAGATCAGTAGTTTCCTTGGTGTTTCTTTTATTTTTGTTTGGTATTACTGACAGTTTATATTATCTTTCCGGTTGAAATATCGTTGTCCCGAAAATCTCGCGTGGGCGTGACAAAAGCGGTTGGTGCCTTAGTTAATGGCTTTGATCCCCCGCGATGGCAAGAGAAACTGAATCCCTAATATTGCCGCCTTTTTCTCCGCGTACAGAATTATAACCTTCACTAAGAAGCCGTTCTCGGCAAATTTAGAAGCAAACATTTTTCCTGCTGGCACGTTTCTTGTGGTTTTACTAATCCACCCCAAAAAAATCCAGCCTTGGGGGGAATATTGTATGAAATTTGTCTCTTTTTTTCTTCCTTCTTGTCCATTTTGAAATAATACAGTAAGATACAAGTGTATAAGTGAGTCATTCTCAGGGTAACAAGAAAAGATACCAGCTCTGGAGTTCAACAACCTATTATACACTTTTAAGGATTAGAACACCGAGAATTGCTTGTATCTGGGTCCAAAAGTACGATCCCACATGCGGCTCCGAAGCCAATAAGGATAAATAAGAGTTTCGGTAACCGATGATCGGAGTTGTTCATTTCATGGGGTAAGACTTCGAAAAAAGTTACAAAAAGGAACGTTCCACAAGCTAACCCTTGCAGAATCCCACTGATCAGCAAAGCCTGTACACCGCTACTAACCTACAATGAGAAAAAAAGTTGCATAATATGTAGGAATTTAAAAATAATTTAAGAATTGTATGGGAAATGTTTGAAATTACCTGCATAACGGCTATGCCTATACCCAATCCTGCAGGGGCAGCAACGGAGAACAGAAGCATGAGCTGGACGATAGCTATATTACGCAAGCCACTGCGAGTCATTTGTAAGCATAAGCTGAAGGCAATGACGCATTTATGAAGAACCACTGCGAGGAATACTTGCAAAACTTCTTGGACGTCTGGCTGTAAGCCAATAGCTAAGCCTTCGAAGACGGAATGTAAGGACAAGGCGAGTAAGAGGAGTAAGGCACGGAGGGCGGACGTGTCTTCCGGCACTGTATGCGAATGCCTGAATTCAACATCAAAATAAACTACATTTTTAAATAGACTAAAGCTATATTACGTATCAATCGTCCCATAAGATGGTCGTGTTTCAACATATATTTCATCTGGATTACGGGTTGACTCGACTTGAACTGATGAGGGTATGAGAGGTGGCAGAAGAGGTTCTTTTTCTCGAGATTTGCTTGAGCGTATAACAGAAGCAGATTCTTTGCATGAGAGAGTAATTTGCTCGGTAATTAGAACCAAAAATAATCCAAAGGCTACGAGGAATTCTGGCACAGGAAATGACACACCAATTTCTAATTTTTCAAATGCCTATTTATACAAAGAATTCTTTACAATTCAATTGGAAATGTAAAAAAGTAACTATAATTATACTTCATTAATATTGGACTGCACTTCTGGGAAAAGATCAAGCAGACAGGTGCCCAAAAAGACTCCTCCAGCAAAGCAATTCAACATACTCGTAGCCACTTTATACCTATGATGAAACCAACAACTAATTGAAAGTGTATCAACGGAATAAATTTTACTTGGATTTTTTACGGGGATCTGCAACTTGTTCAATCACGGCAGCTAGTTTTAAAGGCAGCATGCATGACACGAACGTTACGAAGAAAAGTGTGGCTAATACGATAAGTTTTGCTGTCAAGGTTTCCATTTTTCAATTAACCTATATTTAAAGTAATGACTCATAAAGTTAACTTTTTGAGATAATACATTTGTCACGAAATTTCAAGACAAAAGACAAGTCAAAACAAACTTGTTTTGTTGTTTTCTTATCCGTAAGCCTTCACTAGTACTGTTTGTTTCTCTAGTCTAGCTGTGATAGTGAAATCAACATGACCCTGTCATTCGACTTCGGTTCTGCTCCAGTCCAGAACCGCTGCAAAATAAGGACCGTGCCGCTCCGGTTTTCTATTTTTCTGCAAACGGCTGCTTGTTCAGCTGCTTTTCATAAACCGCTTTATGCTATCATAATAATCCCAAAACAAAACTGGAACTTAAAAAAAAATACCTCAAACTTAACCGAATGGTTAAATAAACCATGGCGTCGGGAATCCCTAAGCACGCCCCTAAGCTTAACGGGCGTTGTATGTCAAAGCTCGTTCAACTCAGGGTGCGTTTTAATGTGAACTGATCCGTTCACCAGTTCTTCCGTTGAACTGCTCTCATTGACAATAAAATGGACGTTCTGCAGGTCGCCGTTCAACCGGCTGAATTGAACGAGCGTTGACAGTAACGCCCGTCAAGCTTAGGGGCGTGCTTTCGGAAGGCGGTTTTCGAGTTACGCGCCAAGCCATCCCGTTGAGCTAAAACGCCCGTTCACGCTACGCCCGTCCACGCGAAAATGCCAGTTGAGCCAACTGGTCAACGCAGTTACTCAGTTCCGCTCACAATAAAATGCACCCTAAGTTAGGTTAAGTTAGGTAAATTATACCTAGGCAAGACGGGACAACCCATCAACTCTGAGTTAATCCTTCTACCTGAGTTAAAGTAAAGACATTTAATTTGCATGAATTTAACTCAGTTATAAGGATTAACTCGAAATTGATGACAACTTGTCCCGTCTAGCCTAGGTATTAGATTAGGTTAGGCTAAATAAGTTAAGTTACGTTAAGTTAGGTATAGGACGCTTTATGACAAGAGCCCTCCCTAGAGCAGGGGGTGTCCAATCCTATCTTCAATTCGCCAACATTGGCGAATTGTTGAAAAATGTTGGCGAATCGGCTGTTCCAAAAAAAAAAAAAATACGGACAAACCTGGTCAAAAAGATCGTAAAATCAAACGGTAAATATCTTTTAGCACTCTCGACTTATCCCTTGGGCTGCAAGCGCTGAACGAAAAACTTTTACTGGTTGAATCATTCTAAATTTTGTGTTGCAACGATTTTGGCGAATTGGCACCCCGATGAATGGGTGCTGGACGTTGGCGAATCGAAAAAAAGAACGGTTGGACACCCCTGCCCCAGAGCAAGAGCACTTCCTCTTCTTTCACTTCCTCTGCGGAAATTGGCTGATCCGTAGTTTCCAATCTCTTCACTAGATGCCACTGGTGAATTTGGCAAGCGCTCTATAACAATGCAGCTTTTGATTCACGGTTCTAAAATTAGACTTGCCCAAGTACAAATGACAACTGTTTGAAAATGGAAGCAAATGAAGGTACTGGGAATTTAAATTTCCATTCGTTGCATGCTAATATGTACCGCATTGATGAACAAGAAAGCTTTGAACAAGACGACGAAGAAGATGAGGAAGAATTACGCCAACGGAATGCCGAAGTAATTTGCCTTTTTTAACATTTCAGATTCTGGAAACGAGCATTCTTATGTGTTTTTTTTTATTTTTAAAGCTGCGTAACTTGCTGGACAATGGTTTTGACGACCTGTTAGAGAATAGCGATGTCGAAGAAGGGGTCAATAAATCAGCGATATCAAATGCCTCCTCAAGGTACCAAATTCCCCATAAAAACAATGAATCTAACTTGACTCCCGCCAAATCTATTCGCCCAGAAGTGGATGATACCCCGTATCTATCTTCTGGTAACTATATATTCCACCTTTCCGTGCACACTTCCTCTATTGACCTTTCAAATTAGGTCTAAATAGCGCCTCTGAATTAGAAATTCTATACAATGCGAGGGGTAAAGAGTTACTTATCTCCCAAACTGCACTTCAACAAGCTAAACAAGGAATCCGTGCCTTACAGCATCAAGTCGCGGTTTTAGAAGGACGTGGAACACAAATGGGACTGACGACAAATCAAGCAGAGGAAGCTTTAGGTGAAAGTGCACCATTTTCACTCTTAAGAACTATTTGATCTAATTTTATTTGCAGTTGATGCCAAAGTGGAAATTGGGGACCTGAAGTTTCGTATTTCTGAATTAGAAGGGAATTTAGAATCATTAGAAGAAGACAAAATGGAAGTAAGGCCCTATTTCCCGTGTTATATCTAAACATTATTAAATTTTCTAACCAATCGTAGTTAAGAAAAAACCTAGAAGAGACGTACGATTCCGTGGAATCACTGCGCGGTCAACTGCAAACTTTAAAGCATTCAAATACTGCTCACCAAGTTCGACAAAAAGAAGAACAGAGCTTGGAGGCTTTACGGGGTAGATTTCAGACAGAAGTCACGCGTTTACAAGCTGAAAGGGAGAAACTGAGCTCTGCATTGGAGGAACGTGATCGAGCTTACCGATTGCTGGAGGAAAAAGTGGCGTCGCTGACTGCCGGCCAAGAACGGAGCTTAAGGGCCAAAGCCGAGGCTTTGACCGAACTTCAGTCCGCCTTAGAACAGCATTCTTTTCATCGAGAGCAGCGCGAAAATCTACAGCAAGCTCTAAACCAAGCAGCCAAGGAACGAGACGAGCTTAAACGCCTTAATTTGAAGCTTCAAGTAGGCTTTCGTTATTTTCTGTTACCGTTAATTCGATTATTTGTAATTCAGATTTCACTTAGGCAAAAAATGGATCTCAAGAAACAGAACCCAGCTTGTTAACGTGTACAGCATTATCAGACTCTATGCAACAGTTAGGTCTTGTCCAGCCAGAAAGGTTATTTGTAAACCAACAAAAATTCTTAGAAGTTTAAGATAATATTTTTTTCGCAATTTTTAGTGGGCGGGGATTAGCTAGTAAGCTACGAGAGAGCCAAGCTTTGATTAAACAGTTACGAAGCCAAGTCCAAAGCTTGAGTAAAGAATTGACTGTGAAAGATCAACGCATTATGGATTTATACCGCCAAAACGCAGAACAGGATAAACAAGCGCGGCTTTTAAAGGTAATGTTGGGTCTATAGTCGTATTTAAAAAGATTCCGTTTCATTTTCTTTAAATTACTGTTCTTTTTGAATTTCTTGTGGTTTAGGAACAAGTAGAACCTTTGATTGCGAGATATCAGAGCTTGAACACCTCCCAGTCAGAAGTTGAAAAGCTGCAAAAGAACGTGCAAGAAGCGTATAGCTTAGTTGCCAAGTATCAAAGCCAAATGGGACAGAAGGAAGTAGCCCTAGCTCAAAGAGAACTTCAAATCCAGCAATTGGAGTAAGGACTTCAGTTCCTAACATGAACCAATTTTCCTTTTAATTAATTAAACTTCATTAAATTTACTTTTCATTTAATAAAGATCAAAATGTTCAAAACTAAGCAGTGAAAACTCCGAAGTAAAATCACTGTATGTAAACGTCTGCCAAGAAAAGGACTTTATGGAAAAGCGACTTCAAAGTTCGCACCTTACTCCAGTTATGGAATCGAAAACAATCCAAACTGATTTTCCTCCACGTAAGATAACTTTACACTTCTAAAGAAGAAAAAAAGTGCGATAATTTTACATGTTTCTTAGAAGATCAACCTAATATTGCTGACATTTTGGAGCAGAGGGAAAAAGAATGGGAACAAACAAAATCTGAGTTGACTAAACGCTTAAACCTAGCCCTTAGAAACTCCGTGGAAACTCAGGGTCTGTTTCTGGAAACAGAGACACCAACGACGCCCACGTTGTTGGACCAAAGTGCAGCGCAAACAGTTGCTCTTCAACACGTAATTTAAAAAAAAAAAAAAAAGCGAGAGAGAGAGAAAGCGTGTGCAATATTTACTTGTGTACTTTAGACGCTTGACGTTTTGAGAGCTGAAAGGGATTCGGCTTTGAAAGAATGCCTCAAGATTAAAGAAGCATGGCACAAGGAGAAGAAGCAATGTAGGCAGAAATCCGAGGAAGAGCCAAAGATATTGGTAGCAAATTCTCCGGAAGCGGATATTGGGACTGTCCTTACTAAAATCCGGCAAAAATTTGCTCAAGAAAAAGTATTTTCTACTTTTGTTTCCTCCTTTTCTTGTGCATGTGGGTACGTGAGATCTCGAGATTTTAATAATTTTTGTGGTGTGGTAGAGCGAGCTTATTGCCCATTATACGAAGCATATTGTGGCCTTACAAGCCGTACAATCGCCTGTAAGCAATTCCAGTACTGAGACTGCCACGTGGGAGCCGTTCTTGCAAATATTGGAGCCGCATAATCCAATTTTAGCCAAGGATTTGCGGCATCAGTTTTTGAGCTTATC
This sequence comes from Lepidurus arcticus, assembly GCA_003724045.1. NCBI lineage: Eukaryota > Metazoa > Arthropoda > Branchiopoda > Notostraca > Triopsidae > Lepidurus > Lepidurus arcticus. The sequence continues at coordinate 95,579 of RJJA01000157.1, forward strand.
CCGAGAGTATAAACAGCTTAAAGAAAAGTATCGGCACCTTAAAGTGCAAATACGCGATTATCGTAGTCAAGTTACGACCAAGTTGGGACGATACAAAGCGGATCAAAGGGAGTACCAGGCCAAGTGTCAGAAAATGATTGAAAATCTTTTGGCACGGGTTCAAAGTGCTTTAAATTCCGAGAAAGTTCCTTTACTGAAAGAGGGCGAGAGTCCACCCCAATTCTTGGAACGTTTGGATCTTTTACAGCATCAAGTGGATACATACTTAACCAAACTGCAGTGATTTTTGTAAAGAAACAATAAAGTATACATTTTGTAAGTTAGATATATATATTATCTCTCTTTTTTTCATCGTCAATTTTCATTTTCCTTCAAAGGATTTGGCTGTACTGTGGAATGACTAGAACGCAACACAACATCATTTTTTTCAATTTAGGGTAATTTTGCAGGATTTTAGAAGGTTTTACATGCAAAGGGGAGTGGCTTCCATGAGATCTTCTTCCTCGGCAGGACGCAGCGCTATCGTGGCGACATTGCGGTAATGGCCACTCGATACCAAACGAACTGTCGTTATACCGCAGCCTACAGTCCAACCAACGTGTTCTATGGGCGAAAAATAATTTTCAAAAATAGTTTAAAGCGATATGGACAGTAAAAAGTAAATAAGTGAAATGTGAACAATTTGATTTGTAGACAAGCAGGAAACTATGGAACCTTAAATTTTTTTTAAACAGTGGGAACGCCATTTTATAAAAATAATTATGCTTACGGAAGTGTAAGTTGCATTGATTTAAAATAGAAAACGTGAAAAATTAAATACTTAGGGGGTTTGCGGCGCCACAGACAGCGTCTTCAGTGAGCATCCTGGATGTATCTAAACCCAAAGATCCTCCAATGGCTAAAAAGTCAGCATTTCCATGTTCATCACACTAAAAATATTTATATAAACTTGTCTCCAAGGCATATTAAAAAATTTAAAAAGATCAGGTTTACATGGTGTTTGAGGGTGGAGGGTGCCCAAGGGGCATGGAGGGAAGCTACGCCTACTTGCACACTCTGCAGTTCAACAACTGCAGGGTAGAGGGCAGTAACACTGCAATTCACTGCCCTGCCTTGGTTGTTCAAAGTGTAAACGTCAGCAGTTCCTTCAACCAATATGTTGCAGGCTAAAAACTTGTATGTTTGAGATACATTTTAGACAATTACGAACTAAGGACTTACGTTTCGGGTTACGAATGTATCGCACGTGTAACGTAAAACCTTGGCCAGGCTCAGGAACTTTATATTGGACCAAAGCTGCGTTTTGGGACGAAACAAAATGGCGTTGCACGGGATGTTCACCGAGGGCGGGACAAGCGCTAACCACGCGGGATTCCAGAGGTAAAGCGTGATCTTCCGGTGCGGGGAAGTATTCGCCGTTTAGTTCCCAACCATCGACCACCTGCAAGATTAAGTTTGATATTCGCCTAATTGAATGTCTTGCGAAATATAGAGAATAATTGTTTCGTGTCTAACCGCCATAAGTCCTAAGTGACAGTCGATGTCCAAGGCTTCCAAACGAATTTCCACTTGGCGCTCGGGGTCCGTGATAAAGTATAGCCCACACGTAATGCCCATATCGCCGGTAGATTTGTAATGGAAAGTACCTTCCTTTGACGTTACCACCAAACAATCTTTTTGACCCCAAAATTGAATGGAAATTACTTTTTGCATTTAATTCAGTAATTTTAATATGTATTTACCATCGACGTAATGTACCGCTTCTCTTCGCTGGCGGTGTAGAATTTGTCCCTGTGGAAGTCGAAGAAATTGAGATAAATTGATTAAATCCACCAAACCGAAAAAAAATCGCTAAGCTCAATTTGGAACAATAATACAATGATTTATGACAACAATGCAAAATGGATGGCGAACTCTTATCTTCATAGAAAAGAAAAATGAAGGAAATGTATCGTTCCCTTATGGACCCGTATATTACGATACCACTCAGTGACGAGGATATAAAATTATGAATGGAAATATCATTCAGAGACCCACTTTTATTATCATAGGAAGAATAATGGGAACAGAATCTGGATAAAAATTGTAAGAGGCTTCCGTCGTATTCCTTTGTGAAGGTCTTAAGCCTTTTGCTGTCGCTATTTCGTGTGCAGAGAGGACACGCAATGGAAGTTCGCGTGAGTAACGGATGTTTTGCTTACCTGAAGATCCACAGGTGAAGCAACAGCCAAGGAACAGCAGCACAAGGCAATTACCACCGCACAAGATCGGATTACTAGCATCTGTAATAATATTTCAGGGATCAGCAAATCTCTCCAATGTAAAGACATTCCCCAGAACATGCAGAAGGTAGAAATAAAGATTTATTTAAAGCAAAAATTGCTCAATTTTGCGGCGCCAAAAGTGGTTTGCTCTAAACTGAAGCAATTCTCGATCAGAAAAATAACATTAATTTCATCACTGTATATGAAACGAAAACGAAGAGATAAAAAAAATCTAAAGTATAAAAGGTTAAGCAATTTTTCAATTACTTTGTCGCTCCAAAATAGAATAACGTAACGTGAAACTCGATTTATATGGTATACAAATGTGTCAAAATTCATAGTAATTTGAGAACCCCTTAAAAAAGATAGATTTAGAAAACTCGAAAAGAAAATGTAAAAATAAAGCATTTGATATATTCAATAAGGAGTTTTTAGATGGAAAGAAAAAATCTCTGAAAATAGACCATCTGAAAAAAGAGTTGAAAACTGAACCCTCTCCCTTCAGTTTATACAGATAAAAAATTCCGAAAAATATAGAACAGAAATATTCATCGCAGTCACGCAGACACCAAGCAAACAAAAATGTAACCCCTTTTTGTCCCAATCACCCATAAAATAAGTGTGGCAACCTAATCGAGTCCAGAAACTAATTTATTTTCTTCTCGGTGGGGTTTACGGGCGCCGTAGTGGTTTGCTACAGAAAACAAGGTTCCAAATAATTAACTTACCCTGATGTGGAAGAGGCAGCGAACTGGTAATTGAATTTGTATAAAGGAAAAGGCGCCTCACACAACACCTGTTACTTGCAGCACTTTGGAGTGTTTGGGTATTTTCTGGCAGCGTTCGGGAACGTCGATGGTGGAGAGTTCGTGTCGGTATCTGTTTTCTTCTCAACATCCCCCGCCTTTTATAAGGAGCTGAAAACCTAGGGGAGGTCCTGTGCGCAAGGGCACTTGGGTGAGACCCCACCCCCTCGTACCCCAAATCAAACGATCTATTGGGGGCGGGGAAAATCAGTCGGTCGGGTTTTCTTCAGCTTTAGACTCAATCAGTGTCCTAAATACGGCTAATTGCTTGCCTTGGAGTCAATATTTTGGCTTGGCTTGAAATCTTTCTATGAATGTCTCTCAGAGTATTTGTATGCAACTGAATAAATGGGTTCCGCACCAACTGTCAATGTCAATTAGAGTTCGATTGTTAAGCGACATAGATGTGATCTTCCCGAAATAACTTGACATGTTTCCTCCATTACATTTAGGCATTTCTACCCTTCATTTCTGTTTCCGGTTTCTCGTCTTGCACATATCTATTTCCGCCCTTAAACCCTACGCCTTACCGACAAAATAAGGCTTACAATTTAAGATTTTATTACAGTGGATTTTTTGCTTCTTCATAAAAGCATAAAGAGAGGCTTATTATTGTTCAGAGGAAAGATCTACCTTCGATCGGAGCTAATTGCCTTCATTTCGCGGTGAGCACGCAAAGAGCCTCAGGTGATGATATTAAGTTGTTTGGATAGGGATGACAGCGTTGACGGGAGTCAATATCCTCTGTCTCTCGCTCTTCTCTTTTAGTGTTAACTTTAGCCTCTGTTCCCTGACTTATCTGTAGCCTCATTTTCCTTAATGGATAGATAAGATTCTTAAAGGCAAAAAAAAGGATAAAAAAAAGAAAAAGAAGGAAATACGGGCAAGTGACGCACAGGGATTTTCTACCCGCCGCAGATCGTCTGAGCCCTAGAGTAAACATAACCCCTTGTTTGTTTGCTTGGAAGAACCAAGTAATAGCTCAAATAAATCAAATCGGCCGTCTTGTATTGATTTCAATATACAAAATAATTTTTCTGTCATTGTATTTTTCAGTTTAGTGCTAATTTTGGGCTTTATAAGTGTGAACAGGCTAAGTGGCTAGAACTTACGAACATTTCACCAGTTGCTATGGCTTGTACTTGACTGCTTACTGTCGGAATTCGCAAAATGGCGAACGGATCTTCTTCTACACTAGAACCCGATGGCTCCATTTCAAAGGCGGGGTTTACATAAGGCGTGGAATACGGTGGAGGAGGCGTGGCATCATCATTAACTGTCGGTATCACTACCATGTCGATCGCTATAGCTGTATTTCCATTTGAGTCCTAAAAAACATTACCAATTTGTTTTTTATGTTAAAATCATAATTTTTTTTAAATATTTATTCCTGGAAATGGACGTTTTTTAAAAAAGAAAGGGTTATTGGCATGATATATGCAAAGCCCCACATTGGCTACGCTTCATCAGTTTCCCATTCAAACGAAGCGACAGCGGATTAACCGAAAAATCCCTGTTTGATGGAAAATGTTACAAGGAAGCGATGGATCTCATTTTTTCATTTTTTTTTCTCTTTCTTCTCTTTGGCGAATAAACCTCATGATCTGGCACGCGAAATTAATTTGTGTGGAAAGATGAAAGGATGTGTTAGGATTGGCTACGAGTTAATTACGCAAGAGAGAAAGGACGAGAGGGGGAGAGAGAAGAGGGAGGGGGAGGGAGAGAGAGAGGGAGAGATTTTGTTAACAAGAGAATTGCTTTATTTTAGTATTTTATTTTATTTATCTACTTAAAGAGATTACGTTAAATCATAATAAGGGAGTTACTGATAAGATAAAATATATTCTGTTAATGTATGTAATTATATTTGTGTATTTGATTCGTTTATTTACCGTTGCAGAAGGCTCATAATCTTGAACGGCTTCGTCGTAAGTTGGAGGTTTGTCGTTGTTGATGGTATACGGTGGTGGGCGATCCAATAAAAGGCCTTCTACTAGCCGCTGCAGACTGTCTAAACTGCGACGGACGTTGCCTTGGCGCGTAAATGGTGTCGTAGAAGTGTTAAGCGTCCGCTGCCGAACTCTGATGTAGTTAGAAACCGGGAGACGATAAGGTAAAAACGAAAAGATGAATGAAAAAATGAGTATATTTGCGTAGAATTATTGAGCACATTTGGTGAAAGATAAATTATTTGGAAAGAAAGTTCAAGCATAAGAAAATAGATATTGGGAAAAACTCGTGTTCGGAAATCGGACGAATTTTAAAAGGAGCTCAGGACACAGTAAATACAATCGAATACGAAGTGAACAAAGGACAGTTACTTTCAAAGTTTGAAGCACTACGAAGAGTTGGGAAAGTAATCCAGTGATAGTTAGCGAAAACTTGGATAATGAAGACGAAAGATAGGGAAGCCATCAGTTAACTTTAATTATAAAAGACACCTCGCATAAGTTTAACATTTAATCTGAGCCAAAAAGAGGAAGGAATTAAGCGGATTTCAAGAGATTGTGTTAGCGGCAACATGTCCCACAAGCTTAAAAATGCAGCAAAACGTAGCACGTTAAAAATGATTCAGTATTGAAAAAATTACGGAAGCAAATAATCGATGCTTATTTGTTTTTTTTCATTGTTGGTAACTCGCTAAAGGCTAACTAGTATAATTACGTGTTGTAGAGAATAGCCAGCAAAATGCCCACAGCAATAATAATAGCTGCTCCGAGCGCCACCTTAACCGCCATTTCATAATCTCCTCCAAAGTTCGGCGCACATCTCCCAGTATCAAAACCCAACTTAGAATTCTTTTGGCAACAACAATAAGAGTGATCAACACATTCGCTATAATACCCCAAGCTGCTCTGACAGCAGTCTTGCGTACAGTTATCTCCAAACGGAGCTGTAGAAATAATATGAAAAGAAATATCGTTAAAAAATTTAAACGCTATGGCTTTATGCATACTTGCACAATCCTTGCATTCCAAACTTGAATGAGTTGCCGCAGCGTAGAACCATTTGTCGTATTCGCATTTCCCGTTCGAACATACTTGATACCCTTTGCAAGCAATACTATTATTGCATAATTGTCCCACAGGAAACCCTACATAATCACAGGTACTTATATACACAAAGATATCGAAACCTCACAAGCTAATTAAAAAATCAAAATAATCAAAATAAATCAAAAAATGAAGTTACGTAGCAGGTTTTTTACTTGTCTTTAAGCCAAATTCAGAGGACAATAAGATGCAATTACGCTCGGAAGAATTCGTTCTCAAGGCCCGCATTCGGTACGCATTAAAACCTCCGTAAATTAATATTACGTGGGCGCTTTCTTCTTGGTAGTCCAAACTGAAAAAGTAGCGTTAAGTAGTAACAAAAAATGACAAACCAAAAGAAAAAGGAAATCCATCTCATGACTAGCCAGGCGGAAATAACGACAATCTTTTGACCGGTATAAGACCAAGCCCTTGTCGCACTACAGGAGCATCCTTCTCTCAATCTTTGCCTTTTTTTGGTTAAAGGACAACTTCTGCTGCTGCATAGGGAGGCCGTCCTGCTTCCTTGGTTTTGCATGGAAAGCAAATTAACTTACCAAATATTCTCGACGGCCCGAGAGTGCTTGGCCTCCACTTGGATGACGTCAAAGACGGTCCCAGACGCTCCTTGACTTGATCTTGAGCTCTTACTACAGCGGTAATGTAGCTCAAGCATTAAAAACTCTTGAGAATAGACTTGTACCCAACTTTTACTTAGCAAATTCGTAGCATCTAAGGCCCCCAAAAATAGAAAAAATACGAAGATAAAAATTAGGTTAAAAATATGTATCTCATTATTATTATATAAACTGGAAACAAACAATAAAAATACTTGAATGATCGGTGTTCAGGTTTCTTTCACATGCCATTCTCGCTTGGGAGGGATATACTGTAGCAGAGGCACCGAAAATAGTCAAAGAGGAACAATAGGCGACTAGGCCTAGGTACACAAACCACGACCAAAAATTCATGCTTGGTAATGCATTTTTGGGTTATACTGCGGAATTAAAATAAGTGACCGAACCACGGAACTTTGAGGGAAATGTAACGTTTACCTTGCGATAAATGTTGCGATAAGATAAGAACGGGAGATAAAAAGGGGTCGAAAAGTGACGCTAAACTAAGGGATACATTAATTTATAATCAAATAAATCAGCCAGTCGGAAGGCTAACGGAGCACTAAAAACGATGCAAGCTCTTGTTTGTATTTTGCCTTGTATGAATGCTTATGTTACATTATTTTGAAAACACTTAGTCTGAGGACAGTAGAAGCAGGCACGAAGACGCTTTCTGGATACGGTAATAGCATTCTTTGCCTTCTAAAACGGAGGCGAGGGTTAAGGCGCTGCGAAGTTTAACTGCAAAGTCGCTGGAACAGCAAAGAATAAACGTTGGGCGTAGAGACGAACTTGGTAAGGTGAATGTAAGGAGATCTATTCGCTCAGCTGCGCCAAACTATAGTTCGTCAAGCTTCAGAATATTTAAATTAGTTAATTAAGGGATTTTACTTCTCCGAAAAGCCGTTTAACTCCAGCGATGATATTCGCTTTGAGAACTGGAGTGGTCAATTGTTGGAAACTTGGTGGCACTTTCCCAGCATTGCATTGATACGTATCCCTATTGACGAGAATCATTTTAAAATAATTTTAATAACAATTCGAAGCAATAACGTACAATTCTACGACGAAGTAGTAATTTTTAGATGTGTGAGTTCGTAAACTCATGTTTGTATTGTAGTTACGCGCTTTTATTTTGTTAATACAGAAAAATTTATTGAATCGACAATAAACTTCCAATTCCTTTAAAGATGAAGAATCCAATTTCGATTCCTAATGAGAAAATCCACAAGTAGCTATTGATAGCAGTCTTTGCACTAAATGTTAAGCCACTTGGCTGTGAGCAATTTTTACTATGAGAAGGCACCGATCCAGCAACTTAGTATAAGTTTGTCTTTGCCATAATAAAGCACAGGACTTGGTTGCCACTATTCCAGGGGATCATACATTCGCCGAGGCTGAAAGAATTGTAATAGTAAACAAAGAATCAAGTAAGAAAATGATCAAGAAGATACTGTAGCGGTAGATGGCGTAGGAAGCGGAGAGAACGCGTTGTAGAGTGAGAGTTGAGTTGTAGAGTGGGAGAGAGAGAGCGAGACGAGAAGCGCGCGAGTTTGAAAGACGGGGTTGCCGTTTTGATTGTTGAAGTCCCCCGAGCTAAATTCCTATTTTAAATAAACCACTCTATCTAAATTAAATTAAAACTGTGTACACCTTCTTCCCAAGCCTGTTTCCCTCCCCTTTTTTTTAAATCCGTTAGCGTTAATCAAAAGATACGCTACAATACTATCGACCATCTTCTAGATATTGTGAGGGGAAAGTTGTAATTCAGATAATTAGAAATTTTCGAAAGGAAAACCCCTGGAAATGAGCTGGGTTCGTTTAATTCCACTGTATTGTCAAAGAAATCACTCTAAATCACTC
>RJJA01000157.1:104227-126041 GCA_003724045.1 Lepidurus arcticus
TCTCTTCAGCAACTCCTTAGCTCCACTCCCTACACGACACAAAGAGCCATCTAGGGAGCTTCGGGAACATCACTACACAGCAATTTTACCCGTTAAAATATCGATTACATTTAATTGGGCAGCTTTTCAGTGACAACAAGAAAAACGTGACTTTCAGAACAGTTTTTCGTCAATTATTCTGCTTTGGTGTTCATTAGGGAAATAAATTTCATAACTATGTTTAAAAGTATACAGTTATCTAGTTCTTTGCTCAAGTGTGTGTTTCGCATGGGAAACGTAGAGCAAGTTAGGGTAAAAAATTAATCCTAGCTAATCTTAACTCTAAATTTCAATATTTCATTTCATTACAGTACAGTCTATGTCTATTCCAAATTTTTGATGAGCCAAGTATTATATATTCGCTTGTTAATGTTATTATTTTTTGCTGCTTAGACCGTTATGATATTGAAGAGAAAATGGCCCGCAGCCTTAAACAAAAAAGACAGCCCCCCCAAAAAACTCAAACCTCGTAATTTCGTATACGAGTTGGTAGAAGACACCCATCAACGCAAACAGGAAGAAATTAAACTAGTTTTAACGTCCTATGTTGAAGGTATTCTTAAATAAAAAAAAACATTTAGAAAAGGATTGCAAAATCACACTTAAACTCTGGGTATATAGGCTTGGGACTAAGAGGAGATGTAGTGTCTGTTCGCCCTCATTACGCTCGTCTAGGCTTGTTATTACCGGGTTTGGCTGATTATGCCACACCTGAAAATATCGCTAAATACAAAACAGAAACTTCCGCGAGTGGAGTAACTCACAGCTCTCCTTTAGCTGAAAAAGTCTTAACTATACCCAATCTTTAAGTATTTTAACTAAGATCAATACTTTATAGACCATCAGAGATCTGCGCCATCAGGTCCTGGCTGTAATTGTTAATTTAGAAAATCCGTGGACCCTAGAGAAATGGCATGTAAGATCCGCTTTTCGTCGGGCTGGATTCTGGGTCCCGGACCATGCCCTTACATTACCAGAAAATATCATTTCCGGTCCCAATTTAGAAGTTGAAGGCAAAGAATTCTTCGTCACTATCACCGTAATCAAAAATAAATACATATCTTTGGTACATTAACCAGAGTCAATTGGCAGATTAATGGCTCGGAAAGCACTCCCGTCCGGTGTAGACTACATCATTGGAGCACAGAGTTTAAAAAAAGATTGCCATGGGTCTCAAATCATTGGTTGTCCCAAGCCGAGCCTCTTTTCCCAGAACAAGCCGAAACTCTTCAGTCTTTACCACCTCCGCTTAACAAGGAAACACCTTCGGTTAAGAAGTGATTCTTTATAACATCCACGAAATTTAGGTGTGTTCCAAAGTAGTATGTATTGTCAGAATTTTTTGGTCCTATAAGGCCTATTGCACTGGAAACGACTTCTTCGTATTTTATACGGATATACAGAATAATACAAGATTAAGGCAGAAAAACAATCAAAATCAACTTGTTGAACTAGTTTCTTTAGCTCCAAAATACGAATCTGATTGATAAATAGCGAACTCTTCCAACGATAATGATTCACAGGCTTTGGCAATGTCGTTTTGAATGGCAGCAATTAAAGCATCTAGGGGAATATTTAACGAAAATGATTTGATACTCGATTGAGCAATATAAATTTTTCAATTATTACCTAAAGAATCGTAGGATTGTTCGGGTCGAATATAACCCAGAATAACAACCTTGAGTAGAGAGCCGTAGAAATTCTCGGGGAATGTATGTATGATATGAGTTTCCTAATTTAACAGTTCTTTTAAGATGAAAATTCATTAAATGTGCATGCGTACTATTACCATAGACTTTTTTATATTTTTGTAAAAAGGATTCCAACCGATACTCATAACCATTTTATGGACTTGACCATTATCTACATTGGCAAACCCAAAGTAAATCCCAGTTTCGATGTCTTTGGGTAATTTCTCGACGACGTCATCAGGGAAATTCGCTACGTATACTTAAGTGATTTAAACGACTTAACTAATTAAAGACTTTTTTCACCTGTGGGGATACCAAGTTGTTTGCTTCCTCTACCAAAGCCCTTGACAACTTTTCCACTCGCAAAAAATGGCAAGCCTGCGCGAAATTGCGTCATTCCCGAGGATGTTTTCTCGTTATTTTTTTTTTAAATGATAAGTATAATCCGGTCATGGATTAATTGAGAACAGCAATGCCAAGTCTAAAACTCGAGTCTTAAGTTCTCTTTGAAGACAAGAATAATGTTAAATGTTTTATGACGAAAATAATAAATTTGTTAAACAGTACTTTAGGGTTTAATAAAGAGTATTGTTTTGGAACTCGAAGCATTCATCTGGCACTGTTGCCTCATTCATTTGTGAGAAAGATATATACGATCAGGACGACAAAATCGGTTTCTTGGCAGAAAGGTACAACCTTTGGTAAAGGTAAGTGTAATACTTTGGTTATAATTGTATTTTTGTATTTTTAAGACTTGCCAGTATAAATAAAGTAAGTGAAGACCTTATTCCTTTTTTTCCGTAATTTTATCTCACGGAAATACTATCTTACATACATTCACGACTGATTCGATGTTTTTCTTGATTGCAGGTATCACTGTAATCTTAGAAGAAAAATAACTAAATGGGGGCCCAAGCTAAAGACGTAGTCGTGGCTTCGACACCAGTCAATTTGCTCGATTACGAGGAAGAAAATCAATCGTCTCGTTTGGCACGTAAATCAAAGGAAGCTCCTTTTATGCCAATTGGTAGGTTAAAAAAATATTTGCCATCAAATAATATATTTAAACTGTTCGTTTTAGGATTGGCTGGATTGACCGGAGCGATTTTGTACGGCATTTATAAATACAGGACCAAAGGCTCCATGTCCACTTCCGTTTACCTTATGCAATTGCGAGTGGCTGCACAAGGAATGGTAGTTTTAGCCTTAACTGGAGGAGTGGCTTTTTCTTTGTTTAATGAATTCGTGGCAAAAAAGCCTGAAAAACCTTCAAAAGATACCTAAATCAAACGCTTTACTTTAAATTTAAGTTGTTTCTTTACATCGATGGTCCCGTTCTGTATTTAGTGTAAGAAAAAGGATGTGGTATACAATACATTTCCGCTGCAATCGATCGTTTCTGCACGTAAACCGTGACATCCTTCTCTGTGACCTTCTGAAGGTGAAACGTTAACTTTCAGTCGTGGTAAAAATACGTGAAGAACTTTCCAAAGATACTTAAAATCTAGCTTCTTGCTTTAAATTAAAGTTGTTCAATTATAGCGATGGTCTCATTCTTGTATGTATTGTTAGAAAAAAGATGTGGTAAACACGTTAATCTATTCCGTCAGAGCGTTCATTTCTGTGACGTCTTAAAAGTGGAACGTTAACATCCCGTTTTTCTTAGAACGCAGGAATATTTTCTGAATTATTTTACTACTATTTTGTTATTTGTAGCATTTAATTCTTTTATTTCATATATTCCAAAAAGTAAAATAATATAGTTTTTGAACATTCAAATTTCCCGGGTTCTTGTGTTAAAAACTGGACATGCCTCATCCGTTTTTTGACCTTCATCAAAGATGGCGCCTCAAGCTTTGGAAAGTCGATTTTCGTACCAGGTAAATATGGATTAAATTTGCAAGATTACTTAGTTTTTACTTAGTTTTTTTAACTTCGAAGTTAATTTTAACGTTGCCATAAATGATACTGGTAAGTTTCGTTCACTAATTATGTTGATTTCTTCCCCAAAACACTTGTTAATCAAACGGCTATTTTTGGCTTACAGTTTAGGCTCTTTGATACTTTCAGCTTGAGCCTTTTATTTATACTTTTTTTTTTGTTCTTTGGATTTGTAACTAATTTGTACCAATTTTGCCATTTCTAATTACCATTTTCAACCTGAATGCGTTTGACGTTTGGTTTGGGTTCCGAATCTGCTGTGACTGCCCACCCCCTTTTTTGCACCTTTTACGAATTTGATTCTCCCCAAAAAGCCCTTAGACGTCTTCACCAGGTTTTTAACCACTGCCCAATGCCAAAGCTCCGAAGTAAGTAATTTTTGCCTTTTTGTGATCCTTCTTAGGCTTCGGTGCGTTAAGACCAAATGCCATTTCGCGACTATTCTATTTGATTCATTTAGGCTGTAAGTTACGTCAAGCGCGCCAACACCGAGAAGCTTCGTGCCATCTTCAACAAAGTAGCTACTTTTCAAATTACTAGTCTCTTTGGTATAATTCCGTTTTTTTATGTAGTATGCCACCGTGGAAAAAGATGGAGACAAGTACCTAACCTCAACGGACTTTATCAGGAACTATCTCGGACTTTTCCCCGACGAAAATTTTGACGCCAAATCCGTAGCTCTCTTCGGAGGAATCGTCGACACCAGTAAAGATGGGTATAGTTACAAAAATTCCCCAAAGTTTTTCTTCAAATTAGCATATATTATCTTTAAGGCTTATATCGTTTCCCGAATTCCAAGCGTTTGAAGGACTATTATGCATGCCGGACGCGCTTTACCAAACCACTTTTCAGCTGTTTGACACTCAAGGCACAGGCATGATCACGTTCGAGGAATTTGCATCTGTTGTTAAGCAAACCACGCTCCATCAACGTATCCCCTTCGATTTGGATAGTGAATTTATTAAGCTCTATTTTGGGAAGGAAAAGAAACGCGTAATCACCTACGCAGAATTCAGCCAATTTATCCACGTAAACCAATAATCTGTATTAGAGAATACGTTTAATTAATTTTGTATGGTATTTAGGATTTTCACGAAGAGTATGCCAAGACTGCATTTAAATCGTATGATCCCAAAGGCACTGGGTTCATCACCGCTTTAGATTTTAACGATATATTGGTGGCAATCAAATGCCATTTGCTCACGCCAGATGTGAAAGCCAATCTAGTGGCTGTAAGTTAGCAAACATTCGAATTTAAATACTTTTTTAGTGACATTCTTGTTGAACTCCTTTCATTAAATTATGGAGGGAGTTTAGACATTTTTTCCTAGAAAGCTACTAATTAGTTTGGTTTCGTTTTAGGCGGCAAGAGGAGCAACTGGTGCTAGCAGCAAAGTGTCCTATGCTTATTTTGTGGCCTTTATTTCGTTACTGAATAATATGGAGCTGGTAAAGAAGATTTATTTGCACGCAACGCAAAATTCTTACACACACGAAGTCACGAAAGGTGATTAACAAGTTCTTCTTTTCTAGAAAAATTAAAATTATAATTGTTTAGAGGAGTTCTTGCAAGCGTCGCAGACCATGTGCCAATTAACTCCATTGGAAGTGGATATCTTATTCTTGCTCTGCGATTTACTGCACCAAACTGGGTAATTTCATATATTTCTTTTTTCATGTTTCGAAATTTGAATCCAAATTGCCATAACCTTATAGAATTTCGGGTTACAAAATTTGATTTAGGCGAATTGTGTACGCGGATTTGCAAGCTATTGCACCTGAGCAATATATGAAACAAATTACAAGACGTTTTGCACAAGTTAAAGCTGTTTCCAGTCCAGAAGAGCGTGGAGCTATGATCCAAGTCTTGGAAAGCGCTTACAGATTTGCATTGGGTTCTTTCGCAGGAGGTAAACGTCACTTTCGGAATATCAACTGCTGTTTTACTCAAAATCTTGTTCATTTTTCGCAGCTATTGGAGCCACTGCTGTCTACCCGATTGACTTGGTTAAAACGAGAATGCAAAATCAGCGCTCTGGATCCTATATTGGGGAATTGATGTACAGGAATTCTTTCGATTGTTGTAAGAAAGTGATTCGTCATGAAGGTGTTTTGGGCCTATACCGTGGTTTGATCCCACAGCTTATTGGTGTAGCTCCTGAAAAGGCCATTAAGTTGACCGTAGGTTCATATTCAGTAACTGTGTCTTCAAAATTGTGATGAAAATGTTGTTTTGCTTTTAGATGAACGACCTGGTGAGGGATAAATTCACAGATTCTAAAGGCAACATTCCGAGATATGGAGAGGTTATAGCCGGAGCCTGCGTAAGCTTTAATTAGTCGTGAATAAAAGTTTCGACTAATTGTTCTTTTTTAAATAGGCGGGTGCTAGTCAGGTAAATATGGGGCTAATTTGGGAGCTCATCATGTACCACCGATTTGAAATCAACTCAGGGCCATGAGCTAACTAACTTAAGTTTTATTAAGTCACGATATCTCGAATCGTTTCTTAGTCGAATCTTTTTGGCATAGTTCGCTGGATTTAAAGTTTTGGCATCAGAGTTGGTTTGGTCGTTTACTTAAAATATTGATTAGTAATGTATATTTATGTCCTTCAAGGTCGTTTTCACCAATGTGATCGAGGTAAAACTGTTCCATGCCCTTGAATTCCGTTTTAATGAGTAGTTTCTAGGTGATCAAAATTCGCTTGCAAGTCGCTGGTGAAATTGCATCCACAGCCAAGATTTCGGCCGTTTCGATCATCAAAGAGCTCGGTTTACGCGGTTTATATAAGGTAAAGACTACCAAACAACATTTAGTATTGTCATAACAATTTAGAGATTTATCTGGTTTCATGGTTAGGGAGCAAGCGCATGCTTTTTGCGCGACATTCCCTTCAGCGCCATTTATTTCCCCGTGTACGCACACACGAAAGCGCGTTTGGCGGACGCGAACGGTTATAACCATCCACTGTCTCTTATGTTGGCTGGTGCCATTGCCGGCATTCCTGCCGCTTCGTTAGTCACGCCTGCTGACGTAATCAAGACCCGCCTCCAGGTCGTGGCTCGCAAAGGACAAACGACTTACGATGGCATTGCGGACGCTGCTAGGAAAATCTACAGGGAAGAAGGCGGAAAAGCCTTCTGGAAAGGAACTGCTGGTATTTTTTTTTATTATGGATACCTACGCTTTAAAAGCAATAATTAATTTGTGTGTTACTAGCTCGTGTGTTCCGTTCTTCGCCCCAATTTGGTGTCACATTGGCGACCTATGAAGTACTGCAGCGTCTAATTTACGTGGATTTTGGTGGACAACGTCCTGTTGGATCGGAAGCTAAAGCAGGCGTACCCAAGATGAACTTGGATGATACATTGTCGAATCCGGATCTAATTGGCGGCTACCAAGTGGCACTGCCTATTTTCCGTGGAGTGGAAAGCAAGTTTGGCTTGGTTCTGCCTAAGTTTCGATCTGTCGCTTAAAGCTCTTCAAGTAAACATGAGGAGAATGGGAGAAACAGGTAGCCCAAAATGAATGTTAAAGCATTTCTAACCTGCCCAACTCCTTTCGTTTACTTTAAGCGCCATTTTTAAAGTGTTATGGTTAAGGTCTGAGCCGTGTGTAGCAGTTGTTAAAATTGGAGAGAGTAAATATCTAGTGGTGTTTGGAGTATAACGTTTGGGGGTGGTGGGGAATTTCAGCCGAATCCTATGGCAGAAATCTCGTTCAATCGTAGTCGAAAAAGTTTAGAACCCTTTTTTTGGCTTGCGAGACCTTTAAACAATAAAAACACCGTACAGTGCAGGCTTTGATTCTTTTATTGATCGTTCAATACATGAAGTAGTTTAAAAACTCCCGAGTTTGGTATTTTTCTTTCATCGTAGTTTAATCAAAATAAATAATTTTATCAATTAAGCCATGAAAATAGTATGTATAAAAGTGATTTGGATTAAGCTCTCTCCGAGTTATTAATCCTTGTTATAATGTTTTCAGTGCGTTATAAAAGCTAGAAAATAATTTCTAGAAAGTTTCCGTGTTTATTTTTCGTAACCTTTGGCAATGCTGTTGCAGAAATGCTTGATCTCTGACGTCGGAAAGCATGTCTCAAAATGGCGCGCAACCCGGTAGTTGTTTAGTGTGCTACATTGGACATGTCGTGTTACACTTAATTGTTAAAAAATGAAGCTGTCTTAAACTCTCCTAGTGATATTAAGGATGCTACAAGAAAAATCATCGAAACAGTCGTATTCATTTATATTTTTCGTCGGGAAATGGAAGAAGAGCCACAAGAGGAACTACAATTGTTTCATAGCACGGTCAGGGAGTACATAGTAAGTTTTATTTTCGACTAAAATATGCATTCTTATGTAATTATAATTTTTCCTTCCCAAGCTAAGGTCTGTTTTTAAAGAATTAAATCCAGATTTTCCTACTTATGTTTGTACCTCAATTTCCAGATTTTCCTACTTATGTTTGTACCTTAATTTCCAGATTTTCCTACTCCTGTTCCTCGGATTGTATGTATCCAGTTATGCCATTGTCAGTCACCTAAGGAGAAGAGACAGAGAAGACGATTTTGCTGAAGATGCTGAAGAGATAACGGTTCACAGAATAAGGTTTCTTGAAAAACTAGAAATATCACACAGAAATAAACATCTGTTTTTGCCCCTTAGTGTCTGGCTCTGTACCTTCTCTCTTGCCATATCACTAGGCGCTGTGTTGTTGCTGCCCATTTCAATAGTCAGCAATGAAATCCTTCTGCTTTATCCAACGAGTTACTACGTTCAATGGCTCAATTCATCCCTAATCGATGGTATATTTCACTTTCGTTTAATGAAACCTTGACAATAACAAATGGTAAATTGTACTACTGTTGCAGGGCTATGGAATTACATATTCTTGTTCTCAAACTTGTCTGTGTTCATCCTGCTTCCTTTTGCGTACCTCTTTACTGAGTCAGAAGGTTTCATTGGCCATAAGAAGGTAAAGTCATTTATTTCACTTATTTTTCGCTAGTAAATATAAATTAAGTTTGTTTGACTAGGGAATCATGGCTCGCGTTTATGAGACCTTTGTAGTTCTCTTGCTCTTGTCGCTGGTCGTCTTGGGCTTAGTCCTCATCTTGTGTGCAGTCTTGGATAGAGATAGATCAACCGTTGATGTACTTCTCAGTAAGATCATTCAGTCTAAAGTAGAAATTACTTCATACGTAAAGAAAAATGAAAAAATACTATTCACCTTTTTAGATGTTTGGGATTTTTATCTCCCTTTTCTCTATTCTTGTGTCTCCTTCCTCGGTGTGCTTCTTCTCCTCCGTAAGTCTATAGACGAGTATGCGCAAACATGTACACTATTAATAATTTTTTTACCACTTTTTTTTATATTTTTCCAGTTTGCACGCCGTTGGGGTTTGGGCGATTATTTACAGTACTGGGTCAGTTACTAGTAAAACCACATTTTCTACGAGACGTAAATGAAGAATTCCAAGCAGCGTTTTTGGAAGAAAATCACCTAAGATTGCGTTTAAAGCAAGCGAAAGCCCAGAAAGGGTCAGTTCTGGAGCTTCAAGCAGCCTTAAGTGCAGCCGAAGCGCGGAGAAAGCAGCTCGATCTTGAAAGACACACTTCTGCTTTTCAGCGCAACGTATTTTACCCACTGGCCATAGTGGGCTTGCTGATTCTGACAGGCGTGGCCTTGTTGATGGTTCTCAACAACACGCTTCAGCTTCTGGTGGGCATCAAAGCACTACCTATCGCTACCCAAGTACGTAACAAAAAATTGTTTACAAAATACTCGTAAAATCGTCTGTTTGTGTTGTTTATTTATTTGGTTGTGTCCCGTTCCCCTTTCTTACTCTTTCTATTTAACGCATAGTCTAAATTAGACGCTTAAGTTCAAGGAATTTTTTTCTAGGATCTTAGGAACTATTGAAATATTTTAAGAAGAAAATGTAGATTACAAAAAAATATCAATTCGTTTTTCCTCAATTGTGCGTCTCCTTTTCTACTTTCGTGCTAAAAATTCATACGTGATTTAGATTTTTTTTTTAATATTTAAACCCACTTAGGCGAACGCCTGTTGCCGGATACTTTATTGACATTCTCTATTACATTAGCACTTTGGTTCAACAGAAAAAACAAGTCACGAGATCACGAGGATTGGTGGATATTTCACACCACTCCTATGTAGTCGCCGATTTTTTACAAAATTTATTTTACGTGTGAGGGAGGTTAGGTGTTATTAACTTCTTTCATTTTTTCGGCGAAAAGAGCTAGGGCGTTGAAGGTTTTGGGATTACAAAGAATTTCTTTTGCATTAAAATGGATCGTTAAAATACTCAACTTTCTTAATAGTTTAGCTCTTTCTTTGTTTAGTTTTGTACAACGTAACAGGAGTGGGGATGTCTTGTTTCTCTCTGACTCGACAGGAACAAATATTACTATCTATCTTTTTCAACCGTTTTAAGTAATCCATGGATGGGAACGTGATTTAGATACTTTCAGAGAACTTACTGGGGATCAGGCAAAGCTAACCAATTTTGTGACAAGAAATTTAATAATAATTTAAATTCAAGTAATTGAAGTCATCAATTCCTGTGTATTTCGCTTCAGGAACAATTCTCTTTGGGTTTGACGTCATTGTCAGCCTTGGGACCGGTGGGGGCAACCTTGGAAGTGATTCTTATGGCCTATCTAGCCGCCGCCTCTGCTGTAGGCCTTTATACGTTGCCACTTTTGGGTCCCTTGAAGCCCCGCCCTCATGACACTCCCCTAACCCATCTGATCCTCAACTGTGGCTTAGTCTTGGTCTTGAGCTCTGCCTTGCCCCTCCTCGCTCGTACTTTAGGTAACGATTGGCTGAAAAGCTCATCTAATCGACATGGATTCAGATAATTAATTCATATGAACTTTATTTTATTTTTTAATTCAAATAATTTTTTTCCAGGCATAACGAATTTTGATTTGTTGGGCGAATACGGACGTTTGGAATGGTTGGGCAAATTCTATATCGTCTTTTCTTACAATATTGCCTTCGCAGTATTGGCCACGTTATGTTTAGTGAACCGAGTGACAAGTCCAGTACGTAGGGAACTTTATCGGCGTTTACAGTCACTTCTTAGCCGAGATCAATTCCCTGGAGGCGTGGCCAACAGTCTCAACGCCTCTTTCACCACTGCTCCAAGCCCTACCTCTCAGCACGCCCCTTCCTTATACGCCAAAGACAAAGAAGATTGACTTCTTAGTGAGTTTTTCTCTTGTACAGTTTTGCAGACTTAATCCATCGTGAAAATATTATACAAAAAAGTGTCGATTTTCTATGGATTAAGCTACGAATGATCAATTTGTTTGTTGTCGGGAGAAAGGGTTGATTTTCCCAGTATTTCCCCTTGAATTCAAATCTGAGGCAAAAAGGGTTTCGAAAAAGTGAAGTAACGATTGTATAATTGATGAATGTCTTGATAATTAATTTTGAAACAAATTAAAACGTTTTGAAATTTGACCTCTTGATTTCGCGCTAGGTAATTTAGCCTTAGGTAATTTAGAACTAAGAAATTTCTAGACATTACCCAGTGATCTAAGTTCCCTAACTAGATTAAGGTTAATCACAGAAGTGCTGATTCCTTGCCCACCTTCACGATTTTTTTAAACTTTTTTTTTTTATCGAGGGTGGGGTTTGACTTGACTTAACTCCTGTCATAATCAGTACTGGCAGAGTGTGGCAGAGCAGAAAACTGGCAAAAAGACCAAAAGTCTGGGCGAGTTATATCTCATATGACCGTGTCTTTCTTTCTCATTTGGTCAACAAAGTTGTCAAGACTTCTTCTTCCCTCTCTTTTTCTTCTTTTTTTTTCTTTTACCTCCTCTCGGAGTTGAGCTAGGCTTGTCAATAACACGCCTACATCTCCCCCATGTTTCTCCTGTCTTGCCCTTTCATGGTAAAATACCGCCACATCCTTCTTATTTCTGAGCTTATTTTTCTCTCCCTGTCTCTAAATTCTTCCTCTCCTTTTGATCGTAACACTTATATTTCATGCAAGCTGAAAATGTTACACTAAGGTAATCCTTGTCGATTTTTCAAGAGCTTGTAACAATTATCATCCGCCTCAGTTTTATTAAACTCGGTTAGAAATGTTCTTTAATAACATCGTTTACATTTTTGTTTACGTAATAGTAAAAATAATAATAGTTAGCATGTGTAAATATTAAAGCAATAATTAACTTTTGAAATAGTAGTAATAATAGCATTAAAATTAATATAATTTCTTAGTTTGCTTTTCATTGGAGACGGGGCTTAACGTTATAGGCTGGGTTTTCCTTGGCTCAACAAAATGTAACCAATGTAGTCTCTAATTTTTATAACGGCCGGCTCCTCCTCCAAAAATGAAGATTATTGCTTAACTTTTTGCTCCCAGAAAAAAAACGGGGGAAAAAAGGATAAGGGATCCTGTTACGGAAGGAGGCGTGAATCTTCTCCAATGCCTTGGGACTAACATGGAAGAACGCAAACCGTCCCTAGTAATATCTTCTTGCGCGAAGGAAAAATTGAGTAGCAAAAGGAGAGAAAAATCATCCCATTTCAGCATCGAGATCTTCGCCCTTTTTTTAGCTCAAGCAAGTGTATTCCTAAGATTTTATGTAAGGAATTTATTGCACATTTTCCATTTCATTAGTTATAGAATTAGAAATTTGCAGAATTTACTGGCTTGAAAGATTTCCCTTACCATCCTTATTGGATGGTAAGGGAGTGGGTGGGATTTTAGCCTTAGGTGGTACTGTACCTCTAGAGTACTTTGAGTTCCGTTATTAAAAGTTTTTTTTAAGTGAAAAACGGGATTTGTCAAGGATTTAATAACAACGAAGTTCGTTCTTACTATTGTTTGTTAGTTTTCTTAAGTTTTTTTTTATTATTTGCAGGGTTCGAAGTTAGTTGACGCATTCGTCAACGCCCCCTTCCCGTTGCTTGTTTACCGCTGGGACCATATGGAGCAAGGAAACGACGCCGCCGACGCTCGCGACGTCGCCGGTGCACCCTAATTTGCCCTCCCCAGCGAAACTCGAGATTCAGAAGTACTCCAGAGCTGTGGTGCAGAAGTTCATTTCTTCTCGTTCATCCCGTTTTTGGAAAGCGGAGACGACCAAAGTTTTTTGTTGTTTACTTTCTTACTTAAAAAACAAAATTGGTTTGGAAGAAACTTGCTGTCTGTGATCTATGGGGAAAACTGTTAACCAAAATTTGGATTTTCTTTGTTTCTCGGAGACGTTGTTCTGTTGGTGATCGTGGGAGCAGGGGAAGTCATTCGCCAGAAATACTCCAACGTAAATCGCGAGGAGGAATTTCTTTAAAAAAATTCCTCTGTAAGGATTTTTTTTTGCGGGAGGGTGTACAACGAAAATGAAAAATAAACTGTACGATTTCAAACGGAATTAAGTGCGTGGATAACAGAGGAACCTTCAAAAGCATTGAGTGGTATTGCAAAAAATAATTATATAATTGTTGGCGAAAAGTGAAATTATGGATCAGAACGAAGTAAAACTCGACAAGAATTCCGCAGCTTAGCAATTTTAAAACATATTCCTTTTTGTTCGTTAAAAAGTGATGGTGCCATACGAGATTTCTGCCTGGCTTTTCTGCCTGTACCTGGCCAGTACTCTCGGCCAGGTTTCTTCCACCAGTACATCCACGCCCACTCTAATGACGAGTCCGGGAAAAAAAGGTGAGTGGAAGTTATTTTTAACGCAAAGCTTGAGTAATTTTTTTTCTATCGGAAGGCGATAAAAGGGAGTGAGTGGATTCGTTAATAGTTGCGGTATATGACCCCCTCCCCTCGCAAGTTCTCCCCTTCTCTGTTTGTTTTTAAGTACCCCGTCATTATATTTGCATAAAGTCTGTGCGGCGGGTACTCTGCAAGGTTTTGGCGTAGTTTGTGTGAAAACGGAACGAAATTTGGACCTCAAGTCCGACATAGTTACAAGGGAGAAACATGAAAGGGAAGGAAATGGGACACAAAAGAGTTGCGAGAGAGAACCTACACATGCCTTCTCGTTCTTATATACTCCGGGAAAGCGATTTGCTCGTTCTCCGGAGCGAAATTTAGAGGTTAACGGGGTCAAACTGGACGATTCATTAGCGTCCAGAAGCAGCGGCGTAGCTAGAGATTTTTAACGATACGCACTTACAGATTACAGATACAGATTTGGCGCCTTTTAGCGGTTCATTTTGGCGCCCTAAGATCAGTTTGGCGCCCTAATATCAATTTAGCACCGTAAATTTATAAAATTTTGGTACGCACTTGCGTACTGTGCGTATCGATGGCTACGCCGCTGTCCAGAAGTTTGATGTTCTTCAAAAAATAGCCAAGAGATTCCTTACATTATGGCTGGTTTTTTGGAAAATGTTCACAATATTTCTTTAAGATTTTTAAACGCATTTCAGTTGATTTTGGTTTGTACTTAGTACTTGGTTTAGTACTTAGTAACATCCGAAGATGATAAGGGCGGTTTTCCTATGTTTAAGTGCTTAAAACAAAGCTTTAAGGACACCGTAGCGCAATAAGGGTGATTTCTCTACACCCTGATAGAGAAAATACCCTTGTACTATCAAATTACACTTAGAAATAGAAGTAAGCGAAATTCCTACGCTAACACGCCGGAAATTGCCTTTTTTTGTTTTGAATAAGGCGCCCACGGGTAATGGCATGCAAACATAGCGTCGATTATAATGCATTGCTACCAAAGTTACAGTTTTACTTCCGTACTTGGAACAGTGAAAAACGATCTGGGGTGCCATGGATACTATGTCTATGACGTCAGAAAGCTTTCTTTCTACAATATTCTTTTTTTTTTTAATTATATTATTCTGTAATAGCTAAATTACTACTTCGGAAAGAAACGGCAGGATGGAAAGAAACGTTTAATTAGAAACTAGATCTTCTTACTCTATTGTGTAAAGACAGTTATTGTCAGGGGCGTCGCGAGGGGGGGGGGTGTTGGGGGTGCACCCCCCTAATAGTTGAGGATTTTACCGACTGTATCATGCAGTCGGTAAAATCGTCAACTACAGTCGGTAAAACTAAGGTCTCCCCCCCCAATGGAAACTCCCTCGCGACGCCCCTGGCTATTATTGTATGTTATCCTTTACCCTCTTAAGTTTTCTCTCGTAATTGTGTTATATCTAGCATAATTACAATATTAATTTAAATAATCGAATCCTTAAGTAATTCTAGCAATATAGTCTAACGATTTTCTTCTTTTGAGAAACCACAGTCAGCACTAGAATTGTCCAAGGGTGCAAAACGAAGTGAAAGGATCTCATTTGAAGTTCTTAGCTTCCTTTTAACCCACCCTTATAAAATGGGGCAAACAGGAGGGCAGGGAGGAAACTGGGCTGGAAGTTTCCTTTTAAAAGTAAGGTGACAACCCTTTGGGTCGTAATTTAAGCAGGAGATTTGGGAAGACTGTTAGCTTTGTTTTGTGAACAAGTGATGTACTCGGATTCTTTCTCGCGCGGAAATGGAGATAAGATCGGAAGCTGCACTGGGATTAATTAGGAGGCTCTCTTTCTCTTCTCTCTCTCTCACTTTCACTCTCTCTCACTGCTTGTTTTTTTTGGGTACCCCATCTTTGCTGGCTTTTTAGACTTTCTAGACTAACACCCGAACTTAGATTCTTGCTGGGCTGTAGAGCTCACAAAGAGATGAGAGGGTTGGCAAGGGTAGATGGCTTGGGGTTGATCTTTGAAATCTTTGAAAGCTGGCAATGAGTTTGTTTCGTTATCCTTTTCTCTTTTTTCTTCACTTTCTTAGACTTTCTCGTATAGCTGTGCATAACTTTCCAAGAAGATGCTGTATTTAAGCGTTCCGAACTTTCGTTTTATGCAAATTCTGCAGGAATTTACCATGCAGAATTTATCTCGTTCCATAAGTTTGAGTCCACTTTTTTTTTTTTTTTTTTCCCCGAGGTTTAAAAGGTTGACCGTATTGCAAATGATTGTCTCCTAGCCTTTGATCGTGTAAGATTTGCCGCAGTCTTGAAAAGGAATTATTACTGCAGCTACACCATGCATATTGGGATATAAAACAGGAGGGGGGCAGAGATGCTGATCCCTCCCCCCAGGCCCAAGAGGAGTTCCCCCCCAACCCATACAAATGCCCCCCCCCCAATTTTTGAGTGGGGGGGTTCCCTTCAATTCCCCCTCCCAGAACATGGCCAAGAGGAGTTACTCCTCACGACCCCCCCCCCCATCAGCACCACTGGACGGGGATGTTATTTAAATGAACAAAGGAGTTCGATTTCATCCGCTACTAAAATGGATAATAACAGGATATGATTGGTATAATAATAATAATAATAATTAATATTATTACTTTCACGTTGTTTTCACATTACTGTTTCACGTTATTGTTTTTATCAAGGGTAATCGAACAAAGACAACATTATAATAATAATAGTAATAGTTAATATTAGTGTTATTATATTACTTGTATAACAGTATTCTTTTTCTATTGTATTAAGTGTTATTATGACGTAGCCTACAGGTTAGTCTGTGGGTAGAATGGTTTGGCAAAAAGTGAGCTTTTTTCTCTTGTGTTCGGGATTCTTTTTTCTTCTTGATTTTGGGTGGGCGGATGGCGGCAGGCAGGAGTTAACGCTCATCGGAATTGTTAATAGCTTCTTGGCTGCTTCCAGCAATTCGTGACAAGGTAACGTCAGCAATTGGCTACCTAAGAGTTAATAGCGTAATACATTCTTGAGTTATTTCCTCGCGTTTATTTCTATCGGGAAAATTAAAAGAAGTTACAATGTATAAAACTCTGACGTCTATCAGCGTCGGGTTTTTAAGCCTTTTGGAACCTAAATTGTCGGTCGTGGAGTTCTGTTACTTCTAATACTTCTAAGGTTTAGACCCACATTAGTTATAACCTTATAACACTAAGACTGATCACGTGACCAGGTACCTATTGCGTAACTTACTCTGGAAACGAACGTCGAACTAAAGATCTTGATAACAATACTCCCAAGTGCACACGCAATTTCTTTTATTTATAAAAAAAAAGTATAGAAAAATTAGAATTTTTCTTTCTCGTACATGGAACTTGCCTTTTTCAAATTACGGCAAAGAAATACAGCTACTTATACGTGTAAGAGTGTTTCTACGAAAGGGTGCTTTCTATCATTCCCCCTCCAGTATCGTCTCATAGCATGCTAAGGTTAAATGGGTCCTAATGTTAAGGTTCTCTGTCAGTGTTGATAATAAAAACGATCCAAGTACTACTGTCGGTAAATAATTAGTATAGTACCCTGTATAAAAGGCAAAGCTCCAAAGGCAACCCAAACTCATAGCGTTTTCAATTGGGAACCCTGGTGCAGCAGTTTTTGCACTGAATCCCACAAAATTGAGTGTTGCAACAGTGAATTTGTGGCATTGAGGGCAAAAAGTGCTGCACCAGGGTTCCCAGTTGAAAACGCTATCAGATATCCCAAAGAGTCGGAGCGAACGAATCGTTCGATCACTGTTTATTATTCATTATTGCGTCATGCCGCTTTGCGTTGGGCAAGCTAAAGTAACGCACCGGTATCCCCAGATAAATTTATGGAAAAGGTTATAAGTTTTTTTTCTTGTTTGGGGTAGAGCTGTAATTGGATAATGAAGTTTCAAAGAAGTTTACTTGTCCGTATTGGTATTAATTTGGCTTTCTGGTCGTAATTGAATCTATATGGCATCAGAAAGCTTAGCATATCGATATAGTTATATAGATCTAGATTTGCATCATTGCATAGATGCAAAATCTATGCAATGTAATAAGATATTTACTTCACGCACAGATCTGTGGAGCGTTAAAGGGGGAGTAAGGTGCAAAAAATAAAAATAAATGTTTTAGAGGAGACCAAAAGAAGTGTTCAGGCTGAAGAACCCCTATGTCAATTATGCATATTAACCAAGTAATTAATTATTTAGCGGTTTAAGCTCCGCCCCTTTCCTCCAAATTCATATTTTTCTATGCTTATGACATTGGGTTCTCCGGAGGCCTAGCTGGCCGGAGGCCTAGCGCCTTTACCTATGAGCGCATTCAAAATCAGACCTTCGATTTATAGGGACGGCACCATTAACTTTCTTTTGAATGTTCAAGCAGGTATTTAGGTGCTTTGGTTAATTTATAAGCTCAATAAAAAAATGAATTTTTCTTCGCGCGATCGCCATAGCTTGCCGTCCTGCCGGGCCGAAACCCGCGTCTGATAGCCTTTGGGCAAGGTTTGGGTCGGCTTCGCAGTCGAGAGCCCATCCCCTGGCAACGGGACCGAAAGCGGCGGTTCCGACTATGCGGGTAACTCTCGCTGCATGGCGTTCAGCGGAGCCCGCAAAGAAAAAGTATTTTTTTAAATCGAAATTTTAAGTTAACCAAAGTACTTAAAGACCTGCTTGAGCATTAAAAATAAAGATAATGGTGCCGTCCCTATGTTGAGATTGTAATGGAATGCTGTAGCATCCGTTATTCTAAGAACAGTAACCTTCCTTCTTTTATTATTGTCAAGATTATTGTGAATCATTGGTATCCAACCTTTGCTCGTGAGTGTCACAAACCGAGCCATGGCGTGACTGAGTCCCTTATTACCATGTTTGCTGTTTACTTATTTACATGTTTGCTGTTTACTGTTTACATGTTTGCTGTTTACGTTGCTTCAAACAGTAAACAAAGCTCTCTGGTATCACGATTTTTGTCTGTAACAACAGAAAACTACATGATCATATTTCCTGTAATTTCCTTCTTTAATAGCTTATTTACTTCTTCGCACATGATGGAAAGAAAATATCAATCGAAACTAGATTTTTTAATATTTTTTAAAGACAAATTTGCGTTTCTTCTCTTTAGTGACTATTGCCCTTCAAGTGTTGATAAAGGTATCAATAATGGCAAATCGATTTGATTCTGCAGTACATTATTCCGTGCACTCTGGTTACATAACCTTAGAGTTTAAACATACACTGATTGCATAACAACAAGGCCTGGTACCGTTTAATTGGAAACCGAATTCCCGCACAGGAGTCAGGGAATAAAGAAATTAAATCCGGGAAGAAATGGGCGTTTCAGAAGGAATTAATTGGATGAATGAGTTATCTTCAATGAGAATTAATTGGAAAGATACTGACAATAATCTTTGTTTGATTGGTGACTGTACTTTATGTGGGAAAAGGCGGCAGGCTGTGGTTTGGCAATTCCTCTCACGGAAACCGCGTAGGTGGTTTTATTCTTATTTTCTTTATCTTTTTTTTGAGGCGCCTTAGTCTAAGCAGCAGAGTTTATTATGTTTTTAATAAAGAAAACAAATGGGTAGTCGTAGTACTGCTCACAGGCAGGTGAAATTGGTGGGGAAGTGTGAGTAAGTTCTGTTGGCGCTGGTGATACGTAAGAAAAAAGCTTACGCGCGGGGGTTAAAAAGATTGCTGTCGCTTTCGGTACAAATCGATGGTGTTAGGTATCAAGCGTAGAAGAGAAACAGAGAGGGAGAGTGGAAGAAAGATCGAAGGGAAAGGAGAGGGGAGAGAGCGCGCTACAAGCTGGTGCCAATCTTTGGCCTGGGAAAGCGAAACTCCGTGAGAAGGGACTATCAGACCTACGCGAGGGACTCCAAAAGCTCCTCGGATATTCTTTTTGTCCCACAAGCAACAATGCGAAACCGCACTTTGGGGAAAACTTTAACGTTTTATGTATATTCCTTGGGCGGTTATCCCTATGCTCTTTTTTAGCGCCTCCGCGGAGTTTTGGGGCATGAACCCGGTTAAAAAGGGAAGTTTCGCAAACACGAACAACCGCGGAATGCACCCTGGGAACGACTTAACGTAAAAGCACAAGTACGAGTTAAAGAAAACGACAAAAATGTTTTTTTTATTATTTTATTTTAAGGTTTGTTTGCGTAGGAGGAGTTGAATGTTAGATTCCGCAAGAGACTCGAGAATTCCTCCGAAGGGAATGTTGAAAACTTTTTTGTCTTCGCGTTTTGCCTCTTCAAGTTTTTTGGTGGATTTTTAAACAGACGAGCATAAGCTCATGGAAGGATTCCGTAAAGGCTTTTGACGTAGGATTGTCTTGTTTGTTTCTACACCGTCTTCCGCCACATCTCAACCAACTCCGCCCGTCCAGTCTTGTTAATCTGTACAGAGGACGTTAAAATGAGGAAGGGCTTATAAATTAGGACTGGGAATGGCAAGCAGCCAAAAGCTTTAAGGAATTAGCTTGTATGTTCTGCGTATACTATGTCCTTTGCGGAAGGCGAGATTCCGCGTAGAACTTTGTTCGGAGTGGACCAGTTTTTTCTGTTAGTTAAAGGCCAGATTGGAAGAAAATTTATTTAGTAAGAAGTAAAAAAATAAGGGTTCATGAGCTTGGATTCGGAGAAAAGCTCGTATCGTTGTAATGTCAACTGTCTGCCAGGCCATTTGATCATTTTGGGTACGAATTCCGAAAAGTACAGAAAATTCTAGGAAGGGTAACCTTATGCCAGCGACCCACCGAAGATGACCTGAGAAAATGTTGTCGACATGAAAAGAAGAAAGAAAGTGTCCTCTTCCCAGACTCATTACCCCGATCCGCACTGTACAGTATACATTTCATACTACTTCCGAAACGAGATCCAGATAATTCCGTGGGAGGGTGTCTTTTGGCGAAGGGTAAGTCCGAGTCGTTAAAACGCCTAGTAGAATAGTGCGTAAGAAGCGAACAGAAAGTGACACTGCTCGAGGGAATCACACGAGGCTCTTTAGGTGTTAAAGGGGAGGAGGGATCAGGACTATCTCACGGAAGATAAGCTCAAAGTATATTTGAATTATGCAGAATCCTTATGTATGCTTTACGGGTGTAAGATGTTTCACGGAGTTTGTTTCAGAAGACGACGACGTTGGCGGTGCGCGTGCGGAGTTAGCAGACATTAAAGTTTATATGCTGGCGTAATACACCAGGAAAGGGGAGTCAAGGGGGTCACAGTACGCGACGAGGGATTCGTGTTCAGGGAACCCTCTCTTTTCGTTTCGAAAGATCATCCATAAATGCCGAAGCTTATTGAGCGCATGGACGTAAAATTTTGCATACCGTACGCATTACGAGCGTACTTAGTTAGCTAGCCAAGGGTGAATTCCTTGGGGACTCTTCTCGCGTTCGTTCTCTGGCGTAAAGTGTGACATTTACACTTTTTTCTGGTGTTTTAAGCACTCATTTTTTAAAGTAAAGTAGGGGGACTATAAGCTTGGAGGAGGGTTGCTAGAAGTCCTTTAAAATTCCGCCATTTCTGCGCGGAAGCTTGTCATAGGTTATGATACATGGTACTCATTCCTTCGCGGAAGATATGCCTTCGAGGGAAATAATAGTCCAGGGTGGCTTAGGAAATTATATGCGGGTCACAATATAGACTCTACTCACAGCATAGGAACCATTCCGCGGAAATTGCCGTAATCGATTCTGGGATGGAAAGAAAAAAATTGAACTAAAGAAAACCCTCGTCTTAAAGGGCAATAGCCACGACATAGCATCTTGATATTTGGATAGATTCTTATTGTACACATTATTCTAAGAATGGGAAAATTTGTTTCAAATTTTTCTGACCAGCCGTTCCCAAGTTATTGACTTGCGAAGTTTTGGCATTTTTCCCGCCGCGAAAACCGTGACGTCAGGTAGGGAACAGCCCTAGAGGTGTGGCTTACTGGCGTTTTGCTATGCATTAGCCTTGTTTGGCTTCCTCTGTGATTTGTGAATTTTAGTGGAAAAAATGGCAAGTAAGCTGCCAGCAAAGACAAATAACCATTGCGGTAACTATTGTGTTGCTTACGCTTGTAACAACAGTGGAAGATCTGGTGTAGGGATGTATAAATTCCCAAAAGACGCTGAAAGAAGACAGCAATGGGTTTTGCAAATGCAAAGGATTAGGGCTGATTTTGTGGAAGCTGCAAGTAAATCGGCATCTCTCTGTGGTGATCACTTCACCGAAGATCAATTTGACCGTAGTGTTGACCGACAATTAGCAATGGGATTTGGGGCAAAATTTCATGGTAGGAGTTTGTTGAAAACCGCTATCCCTACAAAGTTTGTTAGGCCGGCTACTGTGTCTGGGCTGCGAAGCCCACCCAAACCTCGGAAAACCTCCGCTATTGAGAAAAGAC
>RJJA01000158.1:5369-34025 GCA_003724045.1 Lepidurus arcticus
AATGTACTTGATGATTGCGTGAAATTAACATTTAAGTTACTGTATACAAAATAGTATAGTGCCTTCCTTCCGCTTTTTTGGGGGGGCGCCTTTTTCTTATTTGCCCTGGGCGCCTTTTTCTTATCTGCCCTGGGCGCCATTTAGCCTGGTTACGCCCCTGGTCATCTTACACACATTTCTTACCCTGCGTAAATTATAACAAAACAGGGCAACAATCAGTTCCGTTTCATGCCGAACAAAAATAAATCGAAGACGCCAAAAACCAAAGATCTCAATTAAAATCGTTTTTACTTTCTGTACAATTTGCATAGAACTACACTGGGCTGAAAAATAGAATTAGGTTGTTCGAAGGGGGTTGGTATGTACACATGCAAGTTACCCAACACTAAATCAGGTCTGCTGAGCTATAGTTTCCACGATTTAAAGTTAGTATTAAAATCAACAGTCGCTGCTATGAAAACAGCGCTTTTCTTTCCTAACTTATACAATATGGAATGTGGTGCCCTGCATGCGGACAATAAAGAACCTTGTACGAACAGATAATTATGAATTTGTTAAGTTTTCTGAAATAAACTCTCGACCCTAAACTACTCCATCGTTACCACAGCTTCGACGTTCATTATAACGGCACTCCTAAGGGCTATAGACAAAACAGTTTACCAAGGCACCACATCTAAGAAAAACACAAGTAAAACGAAAGAGATTTCCTTTCGGCACCCTAAGGACTATAGGATAGGTAAGTGTAGTTCCTATTTGTTAAGTTACTCCTGCCCATGAGACCGGAGTACTAAGTGTTTCGTTAGATTATTTCTCGCGATCTTTCGAAGGTTCTTCTGGTATGCTAGGGAACGGAGAATCTTCATTGGCAGCTAATCGTGACAACACACTTTCACGCTTAAAAAGACCAATAACAGACGGATGAGGTGCACGCTTTTCCAAACCACCTATAATTCAAAGAAAAAAATAAAATAAAATCTCCTAATTGAAAGATTTTAACGTCAACTCACCAAGGTAAGTGCTCGTTGGCGAATTATAGGCGGTATACTCCTTATTTTCGACCCAAGCAGGAAATTCTCGTTGCGGGACCGAAGCATTATCCATATCATCCATACGTTTCCAAGGAAATTGCACTTCTGTTGCCGTTGGAGTCGAAGGACGGATATCGGCTGTTGAAAAAGACAAAGCAAATTAGCCCAGTTATTTGCTGAAAATAGCCACGCAAAAAAAAGCTAGCGCAGTAAATCGAACAATCATGCAATAAAGAAAAACAGAAAACAAGAGTCCACATCTTTTGCTCCTCCTGCGGTTACATGCCTAAATCTGTCAGTAAAAGAATCAAGTCCAACTTAATGCAAATGTAGCCATAACCCAATTCAGCGGAACCAAAAAGTTAGCCAGTTTAGCCATAAAAAGACTTGCAACGCTTTTTAAAGAATTAATAGAGATCCTTTCGCACCTTCACCCAAATCGAAAGCACCAATTGGTGTTATGATGACCATAGGCTTATTCCCTGTGTAAAAGAAAATACAGGTCCTGAAAATCCGTGGTATTCAAAGTGAGACCAAAGCAAAACACCCTGAAGTATACAACACTACTCTTAAGACTAGAGAGAAGAATGCCAAAGACAGGTCCAACCT
The DNA here is from genome assembly GCA_003724045.1 of Lepidurus arcticus. Taxonomy (NCBI): domain Eukaryota; kingdom Metazoa; phylum Arthropoda; class Branchiopoda; order Notostraca; family Triopsidae; genus Lepidurus; species Lepidurus arcticus. The sequence goes on from RJJA01000158.1 coordinate 7,007, forward strand.
AAGTATGCACTAGTACTCCTGTAAACCTCAAATTAAGCATGTTGTTCTTGCAGGAACAAACCCCTTTGCCATGTTCCAGACTAATAAAACCGTATACTCGTACCCTCCTCTTCATAATCGTTCGATGAAGGGTCAATTGGTGGAGGTAACAGGGTCCGACGATCCCGCGATCTGGGTGATTTGTCTTTTGTACAGACGACAGGGGTATCTTCTAACGTAGGTTTCTTTAAGGTCCAATTTTCAGGACAAAATGCTGGGTTGATAACCCCTTCTTTCAAGTCAGGGGCTTGCGAAGTGGATTTGGAACGGAATCTTTTTGCGATCGAAGGTTTAGGAACAGACAAAGTTTCAGGAATCGTCGACAGTCCTGTAGGCAGTGCTGATGCGGCTAAAACGTGCATGAGACCTGTGCTAACAGGAGCTGCAGGATTTGGACGAGCAGGGCGGCTTGGGATAGGGGACGGTGGTGCTTCCGTAACCGTAAGAGTATACTCTGCATGTCATTCAACCAAATACATTAGACAATTAATATTCAACCTCTTCAGGGACTTTTCAATGGCTCTTCAGGGGTTCTTTGGTTCTTTCAGCAATCTCAAAATGAAAAATAAACAAAAAGCGCTTACCACACGGTTTCCTCGCCGTGAAAGTGATTCCTCCTTCTAAGTCTTCATGGCTGTCTCCTAAACTGCTACTGACGTTAAATTTGCCGCTACCCTCTTCTGCTTCCGACACTTCCTTTATCACACTGTGTAAATACTCTAGAAAAGAGCCCCCAAGTTTAAAAAAAGAGTTAATTTATTGAAGACAGCGAATCCCTACCATCATGGAGCTTCTTGGCGGATCCGTTTTCTTGCAAAATTTCGAAAGAGACGTTTTTTCCGTTTCTCCCGATGCTTCCATTAGCACCATGGTGATCCTAAAACCATATATCTGTTAATGTACAGTACATATCTAACGAATGTTGACGTCAAACCTTATTTTTCTTTAAACGCTTCGAGTGCTGTTTGCGAACAGTTTCAGATACCATACGTCTAATATGCATGTGCATATTGTGGTTTAAATTCGTCGTCGATAAATCCTTATCATCGACCGTGTGCCGACTGTAGCTCAACCGACGGTGACTCTAGATAAACAAGTCAGAATGAATGCATGTAGCGGCACCCAATTTCGAGCTTACCCTCCGGTATGGTTTGTTTAGTTCTTCAGAAAGGAGATGGTGAATTTTGGCGTCGCTTAAGTCGCGTGCCGAAGGCGAATACTCCAATTCTCCAATATCCACGTTCCATCCAATATTTTCCATTTGGGAAAAGGAGCTACTTCCATGTAAACCTTGCAGTGCCAAATTCTGGGCAGTGTAGTTGCGGAACAGGACGGCCATGGACTCTGAATTGGTAGTCGTGGAGAACGTGGCATTGCGATGCATCATATCCATGGCGTCCTTCATGGTCAGTTTCGAATAGGTTTCCAGGATCTTGGGCTCGAAGGCCTTGTGATCTCTGACAAGGCATGGGCGGATAAATCGGTGGTCAAAATGCTTGAACCTAGCGAAAGCCAAAATGAATACCAAGGTTAAAACGAACGCATGAAAAACAGAATCCTTGGAAAGTCACATTACTTGTCACGAATTCGGAAATTGCCCAAATGACCTAAAATATCCTCGAAGCCGGCCATCATGTGGTCCATGAACTACAACCAACGAAAACGTACAAGTTAACAATCGCGTGACAAAAAACACAACCATTCATTACTCGTTCGTGAATGCGCTCGTTCATGGTTTTGTCACGCTTCTGGGATCTTTTCACCTTCAGGATCCTGACCAAGGGTTTGATTGTTATGCCCTGAAAAGAACCGTGGATCTTAGGACGTGCAATTTAAGCGAGCTGCAATCGCGTCAACAATACCTGGAAGAAGACAGTGAAGTATATCATGGCAATCGTAGCGGTGATGAACAAAGGCTGCTTTTTCACAACTTTAGGATCCACCAACATCACCAGAGCAAACGCCACAGCTCCGCGCAGCCCGCCGTAAGACATGACGAATTTTTCTACGTGATCCAGCTTATGAAGACGGAAATGATTGGCAATCTCAGTTAGAATAATGACGCCTGTACAAAAATAAATAAATACAATTTTTTAAAAATGAGACCTAATCCGTCTCATGTCAGCGACTATTCAAGGCAGATACATTTCTTAAGCTTGTGAATTGCTCCAACTACCGAATAGGTAATACGGAATCAGGAACTTCGCTTTTGGAAGCCTTTTAGCGTATGGGTAAAGAAGATGCATAAACTAGCTACCTACCAATGGCTCGGAAGATTGAGCAGAAGAAGATGGTCAGAAGGATAAAGGCCGTGTTCCATTCATGGTTGTCGTGAATAGTTGAAACTCCCAGGAACATAAAAATGATGGTTTCGGAGGAGCTGCTCAACATTTTCATAGCGTATTTAACTACGGTATGAGATTTCTGTGAGATGTTGGATTCCACGTAATTCTTCATTGTGATGCCACAAAATGTGATACTATACGACAGTCCAAAGTACGGTTATTTGGCATAGAGACCTACATTTAATGTAAGAAAAACTTAAGCTACTTACGCAAGAATACCAGACATGTGGAAGATTTCTGCATTGAGGTAGGCTAGGTAGGACATAACAAATATGAAAATGGGCTCGATTACACGGACATGATTCGTGAAACGTGTGACAAAAGCCGTTAAAAATCCCCATAAAATTCCAATAGCTGTGCCTCCCAAGGCTACCACGAAGAAGGATACAATCCCTTTGATGATATCTTCAACGGGAATGCCTCCACCTCCGCCTTCCTGACCGGTCATTTCGACATATGTATCGAACATGTTGTAAAGTACTACGGTGACAGCATCGTTGAGCAGAGATTCCCCAAAAACGACGATGTAAAGTACTTCATTGACGTGGATCTCTTCAAAGACGGCCAAGACAGCCACCGGATCGACAGCTGAGATCAACGCTGAAAACAAGAACGTATCCAAAAGTGGCAATTCGAACCCATACACGCCGGTCAATCCACAGCCCCAGAGCGCCAGTCCGATAGTGATGGTATTCCAGATGGTTCCCACAACAGCAAACAGCAAGATGGTACCCAGATGATCAAAAAACAAACGGTTGGGCATAAAATAGCCTGCGTCGAGGATAATAGGGGGCAAGAGATAAAAGAAAAAGGTTTCTGGCGTTAACGGGGACACGGCGGTACTATTGCTGTGGAAAAGGAGCAGGCCGATCACGATGCCAACGACAATCAAGAGGCAAGATTCCGGAAAAATGGAAGAAAGCTTGGGCGCCATGTGAAAACCTAAAAAGACAGAAGCGAAGACACCAGAGAGGATTAGATTTTTTTAGATTATTCAACCATGCAAGCGATACCAAATGACAAATATAACGATAAAACATTTTAGACCCCACTTCAACAAGCCGATTTCTCCTCTCTTTTGTACAAATGAATTCAAGCGGAAAAGCAACAATAGAAGTTGTTTTTAATAAGGAGCATTACAAGAAAACAACCCATAGAAAAGCTCGTCGAAGGCTTACATTTACTTTGCAAGCTATTCGACACCATCTTTCAGGTTGTGAAATAGCAAATTTCTAGGTATATTCGTGCCCATGACACACACCAGTCAATCAATAACAAATCACCGTCCAGGGTCTCAAAGTGCTACAGAAAAAGGCTTGCAACGATATTGACAAGACTTTAATATACGCATCAATATTTCAATTCGATATTACAACGGTTCATATAAGCTACGTTGTTGATACATGGAAACAATTAAAAACATGGCTAGATAACCTAACGGAAAATAACGAAAATATTACAACAACGTAAAGAAATTCCGAAACGTTTCAAATATGAAAGGCTAAAGTTTCGTTACATAAGGAGAAAGGTTAGCTTTTGCAGTTGCAAAACATGTTAAGTAGCCAACTGGAAACTATTGCAATCAAATAATCCAAAAAAGTCTAGTCCTTTCTTGCTTTTTTCCCATTTGTTACGTAAATCATGGAAGGCGAAAGTCACGGGATTACTGGGCAAGGATTACAGCACAGGATGACTGTGCAAGTGCGTTTCGTATACGAACTTAGCGAACAAACTCTGTGCTAGTGATATTTTTTAAGTGCATATAATTCGTTTCTAGTAAATTATTAATTGAACATACGCCTACCGAAAGTAATATAACTTGAAATAGATGTAAGTATTCCCTTACCGTGTTATCCTAAAGTGTTACTCTATTGTTAGCTAACTCACATTTCCTTTTCATTACAGATTTATTTACTGTATGTACTTATCTTTCGTATTTTAACTTAAATTGAAAATACATTGAAAAAAAAAACTTACACTTCAGTGTTGGTATTTTTTAGATAAGATTTTGAGTGTGACTTTGGCGTTCAGATCGAATGAACAGAAAAACATGTAATACAACGTAACAGAAACAAAAGAATTTGTCCTAACGTTAAGACAGCGTAATGGAATATTTATAACGTTCAAATAACGTGGCGATAACGTTACACAAAATTATTTATCAAACCCCGAATAAAAATTATCACGTTTACTTCTCAAGATATGCTTTTTATATGAAATACCATAAAACCTTCCCTTTCTATATTTTTATACTAATATAATACCATGCACCCATGCATCTGTGTTTGCCCTTGACTGATATTAAATAAAAAGGCGACATGCGGTGAGCTCTTGTTTTCAAAACAAGACTTCGTTACTGTAATGGTGAAGCTGTACTTCAGAAGTAAAGTTGGAAGTAATGACTCAAGGTTGTGGGATACACAATACAGCCAGAAAATAAAAAGTTTTTCGCTAATGAAAATCTCAGTTTGAACTATGACTTTTCCTCCATAAAAATCCGTTAAAAATAAAAATAAAGAAGTACGAAAATAAAACCACGTTACGGTAACGCTATAGTAAAATTTCATAACCACGCTACACCACCTATTTAGCTTTGTAGGCTAGACACGATTTTCGTGTTTTCCACAAGGACTCTTTCCCATACCTTTCTCTCACCCTTAAAAAACTAGGAACAAATGAGTCATTTAATTCAGCAACCTCGCATAAAAAGAAGACATTTCCCTTGTGGATTGCGTTTTCGGGTACACCTACAACCTCTAGGGGAATCCTCTATTCTTTCCCAGCCAAGCCTAAGGAGGTGGCAAAATCGGAACAGAAACCCCGCGTAAGAGAAAGTTTCTGAAAGAAAGGGCAACGGCCTGTATGGTTGGAGAATGTGGGCGCGAGACGAGATACTCCTTCCGTTTTTTAAGTTTCTGGCATATTTCTACCATACGCGACATACTCCAGGCAGTTTTCCTTTTTAAACTAGGTTCAAGAATGTTTTAACATATTTTCTTCGATCAGCAAACTGTGGGCGCAGCTCTCGCTTGTGCCAAGCCAAGCAAACATACCTAAAACGCCTGTTCCGGCCACTTAAGTATGCAAGAGTATGCACTGTAAGAAATAATCTCCACATGCGCGAAATTCCGAATAGGTAAGCGGTCAGAGTGTACGAAAATGTGTTCTATTTACGCCTTTTGCCCTTGATCTGCTATTGATTAACCCAGCCTCGCCTTGACACCATGCCCTCATCTAAAAGGTAGCCCCGTTCAGTTCGAGTGCAGTCGTTCGCTTTTCCCAGGTTTACGAAACACAGTTGGAAACGGTTCCAATGCAGCTACCAACCGGACTCAACTGACGCGCGTCACATATGATATCTTACCGGTTTTACCTAATGAGAAACGAGGGCAAGAATTGCCCAACCGAGGACAATGCAATGTACGATGTCGCGCATTTAGGAACTTCATTATATAAAGAGAAAGAATTATATGAAGAGTGTCCCAGGGGAAAATCTCAACCTTTTTAAGTGACCGTGGCGAACGGTGGCGAATTGGAAACAATAGAAGACGACTACGTTGGCATCGTCATGCCGTATTATCCTTGCATGATCTGATTTTTCGATTCTAAACTTGACGGGATGGACCACGATGCGCCGCACAAATATGCCAATGCATGCATAGCCTCCCTCAAAAGCTGAGGTACCAAGTCTGTAATTATGCAGCAATTTATGGCTCATCAAGCTGCATGCAAGTTACAAGTTGCCACGAAAAGAGCGTGGGGATGATGGGTTGAAAAGTACATGAGTCAGCTTCCAACTACGACGTATACTTCGACAGAACGAACAAAACTAAAACATGGCCTTTCAAAATGCATCCTCGTTGAGGAACTTATGAATATTCCGAAACCTAAACATCCAATGATTATAACTTTCCATCGGAAACTCCCAAGACAGTTTGGCAAGCAGTTTGGCAGTGTATATTTCGTTCAAGAAAGCTACCTAAACATCAAAAACCCAAAGCACATTCATGCCATGCGTGACACTCGCACGCTGCGGCCATTAACCATCCTTGATTATTACTTTGCCGGAAAATTCGCGTATAAAGCTCACGAAAACCTACTGAGCTCTCGCATACAAACTATGGTTTGGTTAGCCGGAGAGTTTTTGGATGCTGGCCTACAAATTAGAAACAAAAACCATAAGGATGGGGAAGTCCATCTCCGAAGACTCGTACGCAGTAGGTAAACCTGAAGGTATTTTGGGGAATAAGGGCAGCCCACCTTGATCCTTCAAAACAGGAATTTGCGCGCTTTAACTGATAAAAAAAGCCTGATTTTACTTCGGACTTCTATTAACGACAAAAAACTAGAGCGGCAAAGGTGTGGCTACTAGAACCCCTATCGGTATCCCTTTCACTTTATATATTTACCCTTGCTCCAGAAGAAAATGTCCCACACTACAAATTCCGGTTGCTCTAATGCTCTATTTTTCGGCTGGCTCTGACCATATGTTTCCATAAAGAATAATACAAACGAATATAGTGTGAGAAAAGCCTGTACAGGCGTGTCCACTAAGTTTCCCTATGGTTAGCCAATTAAACTGCATCCTATAACAATTCGCCTTCGTCTAGAAATTTCGTTTAAAACTAACTTGAAAAGTTTTCGTGGGATAACAGCTGTACTTGCGTAAATGTCCATAATGAAGTTACCAAAGACTTCAGCCACTAAAAACTTGCTTGTCATATATAGGCCACGGCCGTAGGAAGCTAAGCAACGCTTTCATTCCAACTAAAAATAAAATTTTAAAAAATAAAATAGGTTTTTCCTAAGAAATAAACTTGTCCATCTTTCGGGAATAGTGGGAAGAAGGGAAGGCAGATTTTTTATATATAAAAAAAAACTTGCTTGTAAAGGTGAACGGGACTCAATCTTACCATCTCATCCCGTCTTAACGCCTGCCAAATATCGGGTTCACCAAGCATACAAATTGGTATGCAACACGATAATGACTTTTACGGAACTTTTAAGAATTATCAATTCTATAACTTAACAAGGTGCAAACCTGACACGAAAAGAAAAAGTGGAAGATTAACGCATAGACAACTTGCATGGAAGCAAGTTGCGTCACATAAAAAAATATAAGGTTGATTTGGTAATGCCAGCCATCGGGGTATAACGGCAGTTGAAAACATGGAGTGGTGATTACAGTACGAATATATTAAATCTTTCTCGTTTTTACGGTAACCACGATCATAAAAAAGATCCTTGCGACACTTTAAAGAAGAAAATGGAAAAAAGCTTACCAATTTTGGCCAAACTGGCGCTTAGGATCCAGAGGGCTATGATAAAGGGTATTTCTACCCTGGCAAAATCCACAGTTGAGATATGCATTCCATGTTTCCCGTGAGGTACCTGAGCATCATGGCCACCCTCTTCTTGTCCATGTGGTAATTCAGTAGACGCATGAGATGAATCACTGCTGTGGGAATCGACGGTATAGCCGGTGTTCTTAGACAGGAGTTCTCCGTGATATTCTGCCGAGGATGCATGATCAGATGGAGGGGTTACGACGAGATTTGGAGAAGTAGATCGTCCATAGTACTCAGGTGTGAAAGATGCTGCACTATCCGGGACATTGGGCAGCGCTTGGCATGAAATCATACACAGCGTTATGAGCAACACAGAGATTTGTTTGGCAGCCATTCCGCTTGTACTTGGCAGGAATCGGGTCACATGAGGCAATGGCAAGGATGATGTTCTGCGAACTTGAAATTGACATACATTCGGCATCGTACTGGTGCAAAATCGAGCCACCTCTTTACTAAATAGAACGCAGGTCTGCAGTGCAGTTCAGGTTTCTTACTGCATTGTGCCCTTGCCTGGAGGTCGCAGCAAGGGTTCTGATTCTCTGGTCACAATCGAGACGTAAACTGTGCTTAAAGGTGGCCAAGTTGTGGTAGATATGTTGTTCACGCTGAGACCTTGGTTGTTTGTACGAAAGTCTACCCTAAGGATGTTCTTAACGCCCACATTTTAGTTAAAACGCAACGCACCTGAGCTGAGAACCAGCAAGAACAGCTGACCGACCGGCACTGCCGTTGAATTTGATTGTGGCAAGACGTGTACTACTATGTACGGTAGCGCCATGCGAGAGCGGGCCCTTGAAACATTGTACGGGGAAAACCCACCGAGATTATGCTAATGCACTGCCTGTGTTATATTTCAACCCGGAAAACAAAGACGACAAAGCCAAAACAGCCTTTGACATCGTTACGGACTGATTATACTTATCTATTGGTCAGAGACGAAATTTACACATTAGTTATGGAACCTGTAAACGTGCAAAACAGCGCAAGGTAATGACAACGTGCGGATCTCCAAGGCAGAAACAAGGCCAAATGGCACTTGGAGTAGGTTACGATTCAATCAGCAATTTTCCCTCCATTAACGAAAACTGTGGCGTTCTCGTATTGCGCGCAAAAATAGGTCGCAAAGCGTTGACCCAATTTTTTCAGGGTTTTTCATGTACTTAAAGCAGGAACAGTGGAACCAATGGTACTGAAACTCATAGACTAGAACTAACGACAAAAGCAGCTTGACTTCAATTTTTCTGTGCGGTAACAACTTCTCCCAGTTTGAAAGTAAAACTGAACACTTATTCTATTACAGCACATTTTATATAGGGTAAAGCTTTATTCTACAAGTAAGCATATTTTCGTCGGACTAGATCAGTCAATGCAAAGTAGTATAAAAAATCTTGACCACGAGATTTTCGTATTCTTAATGGCATTCTTATTGGCAAGACAGTTAAAAACAATTAGACCCATTTAGAAAAGGGCACACGAAAATTGCAAGTCGTCAAGACGTATAGCTAAAATGATGAAGCAACGTTATTTTCCCTATCTTTCATTTTACTCCATTTTAAGGGGAATCTTAACGGTAGCTGCTCCTAGCCCGAGTCTTCTAACTTGCATGGCGTGTGCGCAATGCCATCGATTTGTTCGCGGATTGTACTTTTCTACAGTTGACAAAAAACGGAGCCCATCAAAACCGCCCAAGATGTAAATACGGCCGTTACACACCGTGGGGTGGAACGCAGAACGTGGAACCGTCATGGGCGCTAACAGTGTCCACTGATTTGTTAGGGGGTCATACCTAAAATGAAAGGAAAATGTCGCCTTTATTCTACTTCCTGTCCGTGCATTAGAAGTTAAAATACTGCAACTAACCTTTCCAATGTCCTCAACCAAGTATTTCCGTTGAAGCCTCCCATCGCATACAAATGAGACCCAACCACCGCAACACCAGCGAATGCCCTGACTTCGTGCATGGGACAGACACTTGTCCATCGTCCTAACGAAGGATCATAACGCTCTACAGTGCTCAAGTATTCACAATTCTTGGCGGAAAAGCCACCTAACATAATTTTCCTAATTTACCCTATAAGAATCCAAATGATTTTACCTAATCCCCCAACAGCGTACAAAACCCCATGCAAACTGGCTACGCCATGATGCACCCTGTATTGGAGCATAGAAGGTAGCTCTTCCCAGCTATTGTTCTTTTCTTCATACGCCTACCAATACAGCAATTACTCAAAATCGACCTGAACAAAATAAATTTTACCCAGAGCCTTTTCTCAAGGTTGTTTTCACCTCTCCCTCCTGCAACGACGACACGCTGATTCAGGATAGCAGCAGCAGCGCCGTGGAGAGGGGAAACCAATGGAGCTAATGGTAGCCATTCATTAGATTTGACGTTGTAGTGTTCCGCATAGGATAAGACTTGTTCTTGTAATCGGCCTCCAACTACATATATGGCGTAATCAGTCGAGACGATTGCTGGATACGCTCGAGCGTGGAGCATGGGCGGGAGGACTTGCGTTGGTTCAGCTATACCAGATAATGCCACAGCTGTGGGAATCGAGCAGCGCCAACCTTCGCAACCGAGTGTGAAACACTCTACTGAGCATAGAATGAAACCACTGGACTCCCCACCTATGGCCACGATAACCTATAACCAATGCTTATCTATTTACTTCTTCTAGGAGCTAAAATAATTACCTCTTGTTCGTAGGAATGACGGTTTTTTCGTACAGAGGTAAGCAAGCTTAAGCGACAGTCAAGCTTACAGCGTTGGGCCATAAGGCGATCAACAGCTTTCTTCAAACTCACACAAGCTTGCCTTGGAAGACTCTGGATTTCTTCCTCGCTCATCACTTCTTCACGAATAACAGGACCGAAATCATTACTACTGCCTTCAATGTTGTCTGTTGAGCTGTCCAAATTTATCCATGGCTCCCCTTCTGGGCTTATGGAATGCGTTTGAACGATTTTTCGCCTCAGTAGCGGGGAAAAGAGCTTTTCTTGACGAAGAATCAGATCGGAATGTAGACAAGCCAAGAGTTGTTCTACAGGTACTTGTAGAAGATCGATAAGTGACAACAAACACGGGAGTATGCTGAGCCGATCATCTGGATGAAACTCAACCCACTTGAGTATTCCCTATTAAGCATAGCAGTGTAGTAGAATGGTACAATAAATAAGGAAAACAGCGGAAAATACCTCTAAGAGTTGGCCTTCACCACTGATGTTCAAAAATTCGGAATCCAATATGTTTTTCAATTCGCTGAAAGGAAGAAGCAAAAACTCGTCTTCTTTGATGACCTTACAAAAATGTTCCAAGCTATAACGCCGAGCTTGGTAAGCTAGATCCTCGTAGCCACGAGATTTGGCCATCATGACTACGCCCAAGCAATTGGCTGGGCTCAACGATGAACTGAAATAACGACAGCACATATTCTGTACCACTCCAACTTGGAGAAAATCGGCAATTTCCATAATGGAATGGACATTCTTTTCACTTATCTAGGGCAAAACCGTATAATCTTTGTTGGCAACTGATTAATGATTTTACAAACCAGCTTACATTAATGCGAGACGTGTATATAAAATCCACGATAGCAGCTAACGCTTCTGCGTCCAAGTCATACAGTGAAACGGTCTCTTGTGTGCTTTCTCGCAAGCAACCGCCAAACATTGCTCTAAATAAAAACATGGATTTATCGTAATTGTACGATACTATGGGGCAATATTTCCCTTTTCATACCTGAAATACTGAGAGACACTAGCCAACAGTGCACGGTGTGCCAGTATCTTTGTGCCATTGCTTTCCAAGACAACATCGCATAAAACCTGGTCCTGTCTAAGCCCATTGAAACCTTGCTGCAGGATGCTGGGGAACAATCCGTCATTGCAGATAAAATCGTGAGATTCAACCCCATTGTCTCCTAAAATGAATAACACAAAGCAAAGTACATAAGAATAGTAAAAAAAAAATAGACGGGTTATACAAAAATACCTGATGCGTAATTTCCGTCTAAACTCAATGCCCTAATACCCTTATCACTGTCCGGTTCATATCGAGTTGGCTGATGCTGAGACTGATGAGTTTCGGATAATTTCGAGCTGCACAATGAACAGTGCTGATCAAATACTCCAACATAATTCATCATCACTGCGTGAACGGCAATTTTTTTTTAAATACTACAAAGCAAAAAATACAACAAATATTTAAGTTAGACAAAAACAGAAGACAATAAAATCACTTATTCATCCTTCACAAAACGTGCGATTGTTTTGTTATAGGTCAAGGTGGGCTGGTGTAGGAGGCGTAATCACGCTCGAACAGAATGCCAATAGGAACCGAAGGCTGGAACATCATGGCCCCCGCGCAAGCGCTTTTAGCGCATTATAGGCATGCAAATTTGATAAAAATAACAACACGAAAAATAAGTCCAGGAAGAGAATTGGAGGCAATTTTACACCTTAAATGGCCCTGTGTGTTGCCGTGATTGGAAAGGAGGTATTACGAAGCTGAAGTACCTTACGACGTTGGCTGTTTTTTAAAAAAATTTAATATTTATAACTACAAATTACTAATTTTCACTTTGTTTATGATCGCAGAACTCTCCGTTGTTCCTTAAGTGCCACGACGCAAATCAGGAATTAGATTTTCAATATGCAGTACATACTTGCTTGGATTTTGTGGAAGAGAAAATCATGCAAAGTAACAAATCAGGATCTGATTTAAGGGAACCTTACTTGGGTCTTCTGTATTCCACTGAGGAATACAAAACGTACGTGTTTACTTATAGTTTATAGGATATATTGTAATCAATAGTGTTTTCTCATAGGTATGGCTACGTAACTAATACGAGAGTTAAATTTATCGTCATCCTTGATGCGGCGAATTCGACTTTGAGGGAGAATGATATCCGAATGGTAAGATTGGTGAAAATTGTGTCCAACCTGTTTTCATGCACGTTTACTTAACTTTAGATGTTCCGAAAACTACATAATGCCTATGCTGAATTACTCTGCAATCCTTTTTACATCCCAGGGGATCCAGTTGATTCCAGGTATAATGAATACTATATAGCAACTATAAATTTACTTTTAACTTTATATTTACAGGTCATTCCAGACCGTCATAAAGGAAATAATAAGCGTTTGATATTCCTGTGTGTCTTATTTGTGAAATGATCGAATACATATGCATATGTATGATGACGTTGAACGTCATCGTTATTGAGTTAAGAGTTAACGTAATTGAACGTTATTGAGTTGACATGTACAAACAACATCGCTAATATTCATCAACGTCATCATAATCTTCAACTCATAACAGCTCATAATCACGCGATACTAACGCGACTTCAGTAGGCTGTGGTATTTCATTTTCGTGGTGGGTGAGCTGGTGTTGCTTGAGCTTATGCTCCTGCAAACACTGGAATGGACATGAAGGGCAGCGAAACGTTAGGCTTTGATTAAGGCCTTGTCAAATATTCAAAAATATTATGTGAAAGTTGTAGAAACAAATAGCTATAAGACTATATTACTTGAATGCTTTGAGTTTAAATGGCTTTTGTAGCTCGAAGATTGAATGCATGAATATGAACATTCGGGGCACTTATAGCGCTTGTCCCCGGAATGCCGCATTTTATGCCGTCTCAGGGAGTTATGGTCATTAGTCTGGTAATTACAAATATCGCAGGAGAAAGGCTTCTCTCCTACAAACAGTTTCGTTACATGCAAAACAAATTAACGTCATTGCTTCTTACCTGTGTGCTGACGAAGATGCATTTTCAAAGCTGAACAAGACGAAGTGGTGAACCCACAAAAGCTACACAAATACGGTCTCACTTTTAAATGGACGCGGTTATTATGCTTCTGCAACCTGTATTTGTCAGCAAACTTGTGCTGACAAAGATCACAGGAAACTTCGACATTGCCTGAAGACCCTTTAAATTCTGGGTGCGCCATCTAAATAGTTTTCTTTAGATACAAAAGTACATACTGGTAAGAAAATAGGCACTTACGCGATGATTCCGTAGCTGTTTTCCAGTTTTGAAGCCTTTACCACAAACATCGCACAGGAAGGGCCGATCGTCGCAATGGATTCGACGATGAATGTTGACCAGAGTACTATAACTGTGGGTTTTGTACGGACACACATCACAAGAGTAAAGCTCTATGTCAAGACCGTGGGTTTTCCACAAATGCAGGCTCAAAGTTTTCCACTGGGGATGCGTTATAAGACATTCTGGACAAGCAAAGCCTGGGCTTTTCGGATCATGGCATCGACGGTGATAGCTCAAATTGGAGTCCGATATGAATTTAAATCCACAGTTATTTACGGCACAGCGTTTGGAAGAAAGCTTTGAGTGATTTGTACTTTGAATAATTTCTTCGCTATTATCTTTGATCAGTTCACCAGGACTTTCCATGTCCTCAGCTACGCTGGAAGTGAATATGCCATTCGTTAGCGTTTCTTTGCTAGTAGTAGTACACTCATTTTTCGCCAATACTTGGTCCAACTCCATAGGACCGGTCAGGTCAACGAGATGCTGAACAATTTCACAGTCCGAGAAAATGTCCGTCGCACAGATATCGGACATTTCAGTCCCATTACTCGACCGATCATCATTTTGCTGAAAGCATGAAGTTTCTTGCGGTTCCGACAAAATTATTTGACTGACCTGATGCGACTCAAATGCATGATCCAAGATACCTTGCCTTTGAAGGTGTAAGAAATCGCACAAAGAGCACTTGAAAGATAAAACTTGCTCTATTCGAAACTTTGGCTTTAACCTGTCCATTGTAAATATTGCAAATTATGTCGTGCCCAAAGATGACTAATTAAATTCTAAACCGTTAAATAAATCTACATGCTTTTACAACAGGTAAACACACTTACACGTGTCTTTAGGGCGAAGTTCCACGACTTTACACACGATGGCGCTACTTGTACTCCAATGCCTCTTAAATTTAACCTTAGATTTGATCGTACTGAGAGCAGATACGAGTTTTATTGCTCTTAAGATTAACCCGCAGCTGTTGGTACAAGCAAATCGTACAAAAGCTACCTTTCAAAAAGCTGTATTTCACGTCTGCAAATGGCCTCGTTAAATGAAACTTACTGCTTTCTTAGCCACTTAAAGTTATCTGGTGTCTCGTTTACTAGGTGGATTGGTATTCGGCGTTCTTCCTCCCGGGAATCGGGGAATTCCGTTTCGGTCAAGAGCGGCTTGTTATCTTTCCTAATAACCATCCGTCGTTAGTTTAAAAAAATGATTTGGCGTAGGATGAGACGTACTTGATGTCAAGGCGAGAGAGAAGGCTCTCCAAAAAGTGCCCACATAACCGATTTACAGGGGGCAGTGTAGAGCCTGGGTTTTCCAGCAACTACAAAAGTATAAAGGAATAGCGCGGGATGAATATTAGTAAGCACCAGATGAGGAAGTTTTTTCCAAGGTCAAGGTACTTTTCGCAGGACACCAGGGACGACGAAGGCGAACGCGTGAGTGTAGCCGTCAGGCAAATAATAAGCAACGAATCAGATTAGGTGCTTCGCTCCCAAACACCGCAGTCACGCACGACCACCGGTCGTAACCGAGTCTACTTTTAACCCGTCATCGGGAAGACAACATGTGAAATAGAGCAAAAATGTGGCTTGCCTTGTTGACATTACTTACTCCCATCTTCGCCCTAGATTCGCAGTGGCAACAACAATGGCTTGCTACCCACTTCAGTGCCGAGCAGCTACAAGTGCGAATACGCGCTAAACGAGACCTTGCACCAGAAATTCACACAAACGGACTTACTGCGAGGAAATGCTGTGACATCGACCAAGTATTTCACTTTACAAATCACCAGCTCTCTTGTCAAATTCTCGAATCCTCTGCCTCGGTCATGACCTTCAAAGAAATTACAAAAACCCTCTGGTTTAAGAAAAAAAACATCACTATAACCGTTAGCACCGGCTTTACGAAATGCGACCCCGCACTCAGTATTCAACTCCAGCCAGAACTTATTCCCAGCGACAGGTTCTACCTCAACCAAGACGGAGAGCTTATTTTACCTCACCGATTTTGGAAGTTTTCCCCAGACGCCTTTTGCATGGAAGATTTTGCAGAAGATAAGGATCCTCGTAATTATCTTCGCAACGCTTTTGTATGCGTTGACCAAATCGGGAACTTTCCTCTTACCGTAGTCGACACCGAAGGCAAATTTCATCTCTCACCATTCAACGACCCGTACTTGTTTGAAAACAGAACCGTTGTTCGCAAATGTTGCGATTTCAACTCTGCATTTTGGGCTGAACGTGGGCAGTGCTTAACACACCCTTCTCTCGCTTCAAACCCTCTAATTAACACTCTAATTCAAAACGAATCAATTCTGATTCGAGTGGGAAACCTTGATTGCGAAAACCTGGAGATTACACCTTTAGGACCCAATACTAGCGCACTCCCCTTTGAACTTTTACCTAATGGCAAGATCTCATTGTTCCACCGTACCCGCCAAATTGTGGTAAACTCCGAAAACTATTGCTTGGACACGTTCATTTACAGCTCAGACCAATCACCTATCGCAGTAACGCAAGCATGGTACTGTCCTCCTCAACGCATTCAAAAGCCGTCTGCCAACAATGAAAACGAGACGTCATCCCTAAGCGTCCCTAAGTGCTGCTTAGCATCGCAGGTCTTGGTGGACGAACAATGCCAAAATCTACCCAACTCGCAATTCGAACAACAAGTTGAAATGATTTTACTAAATAACCTGGACCACGCCTTCTCCCACGACCCAACCTACCTGGAAGAAGGGCCTTGGGTTCCCACCTGCTCGGCACGACACTTGGTCGCCATATCTTCTTTAAGTTTCCCGACTTTTTACCGCGAAAATGGCCAGCTAATTATCGAACTATTACTCGACCACAACTCCTACAATTTAACCTGCCACGGACCTACGCATCGTATTACCGTAGCTTCAGGCGACTTTTGCTTGGACTTAGCTTACTACTTTAGCAACACCACATCGGAATACGTCCCAACGCTCTCGTACTGCGCCGAGTTCCGCGAAGACGTGACAGTCCATGTCGCTTATCCAGTACTTCTTTTCATCTCCGCCTTAGCTTTGATAGCTACGTTTTTAATTTACTTGCTGGCTCCAGCTCAAGGTAATTGCACTAACTAAACTTAAAAAACTCAGAAGAAAGACTCTCAAGTCAATTATTACGATTTCCAGCCATGGCCCGAATCATAGTCAATCCAAGAGCACGGCACCGATCCGCGGTGAGACTCCGGAGTCAAGTACGGCTCGCCGAAACGCTCTTTGGAAAAACTCTGTTGTGCCACATCGTAAGCCTCGCATTTTCCTTTATTATGTTGGGTCTAGCGCAACTGAGAGTGACCTTACCAGGCGCAAACTCCTGTACTGCACTAGGTACGTAAGAGAGAAAACTGAAGAGGAACATTTTCTGAATCTAGTATCTATTAGGTTTGTTAGTATACTTTGGATTCATGGCATCGTTTGTCTGGCTAAGTATTATTTGCTTCGATTTGTGGTGGCAATTCCGGTAAGATATACTTCAAATTCTTCATTCAAATGTAAACAAAGCAAGTTCTTTTCAATATCAAGGACTCCTATCAGACTACCTGATGAATTCCGATTCATACCGTACTCGGTTCTGGGTTGGGGTGGACCAATTATTGCTACAGCAATAGCCTGGGCTGCTCAAATGAATCCAGACTGGATGGCCTGTCCATTCCAGCCCTACTTTGGGCTACGGCGCTGTTGGTTCCATAGCGATACGGCTTTATGGGCATTTTTTTACGGACCCATTTCCGCCTTACTCGCTTTAAATACCCTGTTTTTTACCTTGCTATGTTACAACCTCAAAGTATTCAGCTGCTTGTACAAACCGAGTGACGACAACACGCAAGACCCTCTCGGGCAGCGCAAGTATGAACGCACGCTAAGCTTCTATATATTATAACTGCTATGATTATTGTAGTGTCTACCTAGCCACCGAACTTTTCCTGATAATGGGCATTCCTTGGATTCTAGAAATACTAGCCTGGCTACCTTCACTCAGAGACCGTACCCAATGGTACAGATATCTATGGGAGATAACCAATATTTTAAATTTATTGCGGGGATTCCTCTTGTTCTTAATCTTTATTGTCTTAAAACCTAAAGTTCGACGCTATTTATGGTCCCAATGCAGACCTAACCGTAAAAAGGCGACGCGAAAACACCTCAGTATTAAAACCCAAATCTCTAACATTAGTAAAGGGAGTGAAATTGCACAAGTAACCTGGCACAGTGGGCCAGATTTACCCTTCGATTTAAGCCCTGCATCTTCATCGCATCCGGGGCGACTTAAACAACGACACGTTAGCGAGCTTTCCAACTTTTCCGTGGCTTCGGTCAACACGAATGTGTCAACTATTTGCACAACACCCATGAACGAGCCAACGTACGAAGCCGCGTGGAGTTCTTGGAATTCAACTCAAGAAATAACCGAAACGCTGCAGAAAGCAATATCCGAAACTGAGGCGGAAATAACTTATTTGTGAATTAACCTACGTGTGGTATACTACGTTCAAGTGTCGCTCAGACTGGCCTTGGCCAACGCCATTAAACGAATAATAATAAAAAATTCCGGGGCACTTACCGATTGTACCGTGTCGAATCCTGCAATGCCTCTGCTCGTGTGAACCGTTGGTTCGAGTCCTTTAATATCCGATGTACGCGTTTGTGCACGCAGAGCGGCGAATGGTGTGAACGGCAGGTTGTCGGGCAGGTTAACCCTGTTCGATGGTTTCGTCTTAGAATCGCTGGATTGTTCTACCAATACAAGATTCTACACATAAAAAACATATTGAGTATTATACCATAACTTGGTATATATTAAGTAACCTGTTGCTTGTCAATAAGCACGAGTTCTGAAGCTTGTAACCACGAAATTCCGCTATTAATGGTTTTCATACGAGGAATAAACGTAGCAGCCAAAGCGCGCTGACCGTGCAGCTTTTTCTCATGGAACGCAAGGGTTGCCGAGCTGGGTTGGAAGGTGAAGATTTCGTCCGAGACCGTAATCACGGCCATGTAGTCAGACTCTGGATCCACAGCCAACAATACCATTGGAGAACGCAGGTTGACTTTCCACTTAAGGGATAGACACAACAAATCCCAAGCCAGCAGTGTTGTTTTGAAGCCACACATTAACATGTGACAGCATTCCTTACGGCCAAACTCTACCCAACTTAACGAACTCGTAATGCAATTATGCGAGAGCGTCGTTTTTAGCTGGGCAGTGTCAGCTTCCCAGACGGTTAAAATCTCGTGAAAGGCGACGACAAACAACGATCCGTCTTCCGAGAAAGAAACCTTTTCCGCGGGTAAATGGCGAAACTCCCCGACCACGTCGTAATTCCAACCAACTTTGGAGCCATAGATATCAGTTTCATCCACTGGTCGCCAGATCTTGAACTGTCCGTCTTGCCCACCCGTAGTAACCAACAAAGGAAACTGCGCATTACACTCCCCAGGCTGAAATGCGATGCTGTGAACTTCCTCCTCATGTGGCATGGCTACTTGCGTATTAAGTACGAATCTATTAAAGAACACTGAAATTAGGAAATAAATATGTAGAAAGATATTAGCTTACGTTTGCTTCGTAATATCAAAATGCCAAAACTTTAATTGCAGATCCACAGATCCCATAGGAGAGGGCCACCTTTCTACCGTAGCCAACCACGTTCCGCTGGAACTTATGGCCACTTTTACGACTTCTTTGTTAACCAACTGTTGATGTCTCTCACGTGTAACAATATTGGAATTTGTAATGTCCAACTAGAAATTTTCAGTCAGTCTTACGCTTTTTGATTATCGTTATCGTTGTTAACTTACATTGTATAGCAATTTGTCCTGTTCAACGTCATAGAACTGTAGATGGCCAGTTAAACCGTTTAAAATAACTGCCCGTGAACGAGGATCAAAAACAAGTCCAGTGGGTACTAGCGCGTCTTTGCCTTCCAAATTAGGAATCTTTTCGTGTTTAACCATTCCAGAAATAGACTGTACTATCCTCAGTAACGGGCTAATTACTCGAACAGCTGTAAGAAAAGGTATTAATATAAGGCGGACTAGGCGGACTTTGATTGAAGTTACTGTTGTTTGAATGCGCAGTGACAAAAATCTCGTTGCCTGGCGCACAAGCTATGGAATGGAGAGGTGCACCCATACGCGGGAGAAAGTTTTTCACTCCCGATTCCATATTCCATTTTACCAGTGTATTCTCTTCTCCTCCACTCAGCAGGAAACTTCCTAATAACCCCAGAATAATTTACAAGCTAAATAGCAGTTAAACAAGATATTACCTTCATCCGAAAAAGCTAAGCATCTGACAGGCAAAGTATGCCAATGGTAAATTGAACTAACTGGAGCGTTCAATTTGAACAGATCGCGGAAAATTAGAATGCGGCCACTTATGTCACCAACGGCCATTAACGAATCATCAGGATGCAACGCAACACACGTAAATTTGCGTGCACTAGTACAGAAGTGATTTTTCTCCAATGTGTGCACATTTTCAACCATAACGGTGTCTTCATTAGCAGCAGCTACAACGGGGCTTTCTCGACCGCAGCCGAAAGCAATCCTCTCCTGACCAGTTTGCAGCCTTATTTCAACGAACACTTTTCTATGTACACCTTTGGCCATATTGACTCTTAAAAAAAATCGCTTTTTCCTTTCCTTTTCCCAAAAATGGACAAGAACATAGGCGATATTTTCTTCATGTGGAGCGTAAAAGTTAAAAACTCGGACTTCTCTAGTTTTTCCGAACCAGTGTTTCTATAGAGCTAAATGTTTGAAAAGGAATAGACAAGACGATAGAAATAACAACCTTAATTATTGCGCCGGTATTGTGATTCCAGAGATAACTTTGCCCATTTTGATCGCAAGACCAAACTAGGTCCTTCTTGCCTGCAAACCCTTGTACCCCAACGACATTCACCTCATGCTTCGTAAAGGTAAAAGTCTTCTCTCCACTTTGAGTCGAATAAACAAAAACTTCATTGCCGGACGCCACGTAAAGAAACCTGCGAATTCAAATGTTATAATCTAGTCCACGATCTACACAAATTAGAGAAATACCTTGCGCATTGAGAGAGTGCCGGGAAAACAGAGGTAAGATGCCTTGACCCACTCAAAGGTTTGCAAACAAGCTGCTTTGTTGCAGTCTCTTTTGCTGCTACTCTAGCACATTGCTTGGGTGTCTTTTTAATTGACGGTTTTTCTGGCTCATCTTCCAGATCGACAAGCTCAATTTCATCGTCTTCTTTATCGACACTTTCATCGTCTTCTTCACCGACACTTTCATCGCCTTCTTCAACTTCATCGACACTTTCATCGCCTTCTTCATTGATACTTTCATCGCCTTCTTCATTGATACTTTCATCGTCGTCTTTATCGGCACTTTCATTCGGGCCATTGGCATTGTTGACCCAGCTAACATCATTGCTATCGTCTGTTTCTTCACCCACAGACATTTCGATCTATTTTTAAATACAGTTAGAGTAATTAATAAGAAAGCGTTTATTAAATGAGTACTTACATTTAACATTAAATGTGTCCTGTTTTTACTTTACTATCACAAGCACGTGTTTAGAGACGTTTACGTACGATACCATAGTGAGAATGGTACGGTATGGTAGGAAGTTTGAAGGAGGGGATAATGCTAAACCGAATGATGACAGTCAGCGCCCCTATGAGCCAAACCATCTACTACATGATATTTTCGTTGCGGGTCTCATTCCTTATCATAAGCTATCAAGGTTTTCTACTATCTTGACCTACGAAATGATGTCTTTTGCCACATTATTAAGTAGTAATAGGTAGATTAGAGAGAACTGCTTTAAAAAGTTACGAGCTTCAAATTAGATAAATTTGCACAAATTACCGGTTAATGCGTGAAATAAAACGGATTTTCATGTACATCACACTAGTTCAACTTAATTTATATTTCTTTGTACTCTGTACACATCAACTAAACGAGAAAAACAGGAACCTGGAGCATCAATTGTTAAGGCAAATCACCCCCGTCGCCACCCGTGAGTTCCAAAGCCGAGTTATCAAAGCCGTCTTTAACCCTTTCCAGAGTTGCATGGTCAGGAACCGCTTGAGTGTTCTGCGATTGAGGTGGGCAAAAAGGTAGTGGAATTATACCATTGTAGATAAACATGCCTAATATCAACAAAACGAAGCCCAGCACCTACAAGAAAATGGCTTAGACCCTGAATTCCAACATTCCTCGTTGTATTTATTGTTGATTACTTGAAGCCAATAGAACGAATCCCCGAATAAGCCTAAACTGCATGCCCAAATAACCAATGTTCGGACACTGTCCAACACCATTCGAGTTGTCGCGGACAACTCTTTGGTGACGCTAACCCCGGCGAAGTTGAAAACCGCGATGCTCAAAACGGACACTGTAAAACCGAAGAAAAAATGTATTACTATAAAGTCAGATTTTTTTTAAGCAAATGATCTTACTCAGGAGACCGAAAAAGATGGCACCATTATGACCTATTTGTACAAATGCATCCAACGCATCTTCGAGCATGCTTCGGGGATTGCCAGAGAAGCTCTCGGGTACAGGAATGTAATAGAAAGGAATCAAAAGGACGCTCATGGTGAGAAATCCATAGATACCTGTAAAAAAAACGAGTGTAACTTAACTTGTAGGAAAGATACATCTTTAATTCTTACCTTCCCATCCCACGCATTGGGCAGCCGGAATATTATGCCTAATAAGTACTTAGTTAAATGAAACTTCGAATGGATGATGAAAACTTTAATATGTACTTGGTAAAGAACTTCTCCTCGTAAACAAATTGGAAAGCTGATATCACTTGTGCGCAGATGATTAGGATGTCACCTTTGAATAAATTACACGAAATGACCATGAAGGACAGTGCACAGTTTTGGGGTTACTTTCTACCGTACCTGTAATGATGCCGGAAGTCGTGTAAGTCGTTGTCGCTTCCTCTGTGAGAGGTGTCATTGTCGTTGTAACGGTTTCGTTGGAAGTATCTGTACTAAGGTCCCCATAAATAAAATCGCAGACACCGACTGTAGCCAGACCACCTAAAACGACAAACATTCCAATCCAAGCGAATACGGGTAACTTTCTTTTTAGCAGCAATGTCGAGAGAATTCCGGTGAAGATAATTACAGCGCCTTTAACATAAAAAAGTGTTATGGTCTGAATAAAGCTAAAAAGTGAGATAAAATATCACCTCTTAACATTTGATACGAGCCAGCCTATTATACAGAAATGTATGTACTTATAAATTGAAAATATAATTACACATTACATACGTAAGTCATGTAGAGGCCGATATTCATAATACTGGTTGCAGTCATATCCAGTAAAGCTGGAGGGAACATAATCAGTAAACTGTAGTTGGAATCTGTTTCCCAGCCTTTCATGTCTTTCTATAAGATTACAGTGCTTCATTAGAAAAAAAACATAAGATATAGAAATAAATATAATTACATTTTTACGTTTCTTGAAATGAACTATGGCGTCGAATACAACGAGACAGAGGAATTCTCCCATAAACATGACGCTTGACTGAACAAATGGATGATTGAATGTCGTTACAACTCCAACCGAATTTTCGGAGCTCATCAAGTCGACCCACCTATTGTATAAGAATTAGAAGATGAATTTCATAACTGTAGCAAATCATACTTAGTGGCCAGCGTATTGATAGAGCCCGTAATTACCATCGTTACGGCAAGCGTAATTTGAAATCTTGTCCAACCCATTTTTGTTCTGTTTAACTTTAAATTAACACAAAATCGAATTCCCTGGCTCGCTTCTCTAGAGCTTGACTCCGACTAATCAAGTAATAGAAAGGACACCATAACCAGCCAACAAAGCCATTAAAATGAAAAGTGACAGATTGGCAGGAGATAGATAGATAATAAACATTATCTTTAGCTTCTTTTTTATTTGATTTTTTTTTATAAAACCTTTCTGCGTAACACGAGCAGGAGCTCATGTGATAAGATACAGGGAATCCGAATCAGCAGTAAACTTTAATTTTCAATAATTTTTCAATTTCCTTTAGATACATTTAAACTTTCAAGGTCACAATATAGATACAGAAAAAAACTAAAATCTATCTGACGTGCTTCTACTTTCCTGTAAGCCGTCGTTGTCATAGCAGGATTCTTTTAGCTCACATGTTGTCTGAGAAACGGTCTGAGAAACGGGTCGAGAATTTCCGACACCTTCAACCTCGTCACAACAGGGAACTTTGATTGCGCCGTTATAAATGAAAGTTCCTATTACAAGGAGAAGGAAGCCAATAACCTACAAAATAGGAAATTAACGTTAACCCAATTTAAAATAAGTTTAATTTCTATCTCTAATGCGAAGATATAATGACAACGGAATCAGTTAAATGAGTCACGGCCAAGGCAACGTTCATAAGGATGAGATTATCCTTGCATCCTTGATCAGAATGGTTTTTGCCCTTAGTGACCTTTCTCTTGATTGGCAGCTGGGCGATAAAATAACGAAAACTCACCTGGGGCCAGTGAAAGACTTCCCAATAGAGAGCCAAGCTGACTATCCAAACGAAAAGTGTACGAGCGTTATCAAAGACCATCCTCGTTGTAGCGGACAACTCTTTCGTAACACTAATCCCGGAAAAGTTGAAAAATGCAATGCTGAAGATGGATACTGTGAGGCAGAGCAAAATTACGATAAGCTATAAGCTATATTGATACTCTCTTTGCAATTTTACTTGAAAGGGCCAAAATAATGATTCCATTATTGCCCATTTGCACGAAGGCGTCAATTGCATCCTCCAAGACATTTCGTGGGTTTCCACTGAAGCTTTCCGGTACAGGTATGTAATAGAAAGGTATCAGCAAAAGTGAGAGAGTTACAAAACCAAATACACCTGATAAAAAAACGTGTGTAAAAAATAATCCTCCCCTTTTATACAAACCATTACAAACCTTCAAGTCCGACGACTTGCAACGCGTCAATATCGTATTTTGTCAAGTACTTTTCTTCATATACCACCTGATAAGCAGATACGACTTGAGCCAAAACAATAAGAATATCCCCTAGGGAGAGATTGATATCAGCCTTGGCCTTAACTAAACGTCATGTACTGATTACCGGTAACGATTCCTTTCAAAGTATACGATGAGTCCGAGCCAGGACTTTCAGTAGTTGAAACACCAAATTCCGTTGAAAAATCTGTACCATTGTCATATCCTGAATCATCGGAACCATCATCGGCGTAAACGAAATCAGATATTCCTACAACCACCAACCCGGCGGATACGACACATATTCCAAACCAAGCCGAGTTGGGCAATGTTCGTTTCAAAAGCAACTTTGAGAGGATTGCTGTAAAAATAATGCACGCTCCTTCCAAAACAAACAGAAAAAATTAGTATCAAACTATTTTAGGTATCCTGCATACCTCGCAAGATTTGGTACGACGACGGGTAAGTTAGGACTAACCCCACGTACATCAAACATGTTGATGTCATATCGGAAAAAGCTGCGGGATATAGTATGAAACGATTCCATTTAGGCCCTACTGGAGTTTCTATCGTAGGTACCTATACAATAACAGTTGATTTCTCCATTTTTCAGAAACTAATTTAAGTCACATTTTTCCGTTTAGAACGGTACATGAAAGCATAGTAGGCAATAAGGCATAGCATTTCTCCAACGAACATGCAGGAAGCCTCTACAAACGGGTGGTTAAAGGCCACCTTTTCACTTGGAGTCGCGGTATTCCATGACTTGGTCATATCCGCCCACCTCAATGGAAAAATAGCTGTAAACCAAAACTAGCTTTTAACTAAAAAACATACTTGGTTGCTAAAGTATTGATGGATCCCGTAAAGACCATCACAACTGCTAACACGATCTGAAATTTTGTCCAAGCCATTTGTAGACAAATCTATCGCCGAAAAACCTCACAGATCCAAAGATGCAACCGAACGGAACTTTTCTTTTTGAGTTGTCGCTACATATTTACGGTTCAGTTTTGAGCTGTTGTCAGTTATTTAACAAGATACAGCGGATTTAGCATATCTGATGGACAGATAAATCTCAAGACCTTTATAGAACGTTTTCTTTTTTGTATTTGCGATAAGGGAAACTGTTGAAACAAACAATTCAAGCCAAGAAATGTTGTATTGAGTTCGTAAAGGACAAAAAATGGCATAGCAATTCGCTTCTCGTGCACTAATACGTGAATTCCCATAAGCACATGAATCGGTTAAGAAGCTAAAAGTTCTTAACATGTAAAAAAGATACGTAATCAGCTATCACAACAAACCCTGGACGCCGTGGCGGCAACAAATGAGAGAATTTAACATACAATACTTGGTCTTCCCTGCGGACCTGAGCTGGTTAAATTGTTGGCCTGAATATTTCCAGCGTCAATAGGAGTGACCAGGACGGGCTGCTGTTCTTGTTTGCATAGACCACACCGTTGCAAGAGTGGTAGAATAATAACGTTGTTATAGAGACACATGCCACAGATCAGCAAAGTGAAGCCCAAGATCTGAAAGTCAAAGAGAAGATCAATATTACTACAAATTTCAGTAAACTCTGACACAGACCTGCAGAGAATAAAAGTTTTGCCAACGCAGCACTAAGCTCGCGATCCAAATAACCAACGTGCGCACGCTATCCAATACCATTCGAGTAGTCGCAGATAGCTCCTTTGTAACACTAACGCCCGCGAAGTTGAAGAATGCAATGCTAATGACAGTTCCTAAAAACAATAAAACAATAGATAAAGTACATTAAATACGGAACAGGATATAAAAAGACTACAAACCTGTGATAGCCGTAACCAACAAATAGCTATTCGATATTTGAGTAAGACCATCTAAGGCGTCTTCCAGCACTTCACGAGGGTTGTTATTGAACGGTGGTCCAACGGGGATGTAGTACATTGGGATTAGCAACAGGCTTAAGGTAACAAAGCCAAAGATACCTAAGAAAATACACAAATTACTCTGTAACTTACTCCGTAGATCTTATACAAATATATTTACCTTCCCAGCCGACAGCCTGTATGTAGACGAGCGCTTGGTTCAAAGTTTTTCCGTATCATTGCAAAGTATTTCTTAGCACATACTTTGTTTATAAAATATTGAAAGAAGAAGCAAAGGTTAAGATAAGACTATGGAAAGTTTTCTTGAGCAAACAGTCGTAGACATGCCCGTACTCAGGATTTTGGTTCGGGGGGGGGG
>RJJA01000158.1:34076-62652 GCA_003724045.1 Lepidurus arcticus
GGGGGGGGGGGGGGTTGGGGAGTAGTATGTAATAACGTTATGTAGAAAAAACATTTCGGGGGAAGGGGTTAACCCCCGAACCCCTTCCCCTGGGTACGGGCCTGGTCGTAGGGTACCATAAACAATAAAAATGTTTATAAGGAAAAAGCGAAAAAAGTACACGTCCCAAATGCCAAGAAGCGCTCGGCGGTACAAGCTAACTTTGAACCAAAGGCTTGACCCTACCTGAAGTGGGTGGACTGAATACTTCGTAATAAATTTCTCTTCATAGACCATTTGAGTGGCAGTAATAATCTGGGCCATAATGATTAACAAATCACCTACGCAGCAATTTCCATATTAATAATGTCAAGAATATTCCAAAAGCAGTGGGGAATACCTGTGATAACGTTGTTTAATGGGTATTCGGTTGAATCGGAATTTCCGAAAATGAAATCAGATGCTCCTACAACTGATAAGCCCATGATGACAACAAACATGCCGATCCATTCTCGAACATTAAGAACACGTCCCAAGAAAGCAACGGAAAGTAATCCCGTGAATATAATTACGGCACCTAGAAATTTTTTACGTTTCGACGCTGTATATATCGGCGAGCTACAGAGTACAGTACCTCTTAACATCTGGAAACTGCTAGCAAACGTCAAATTAAGCCCGACATACATAATAGAAGTGGCTAACATGTCCAACATAGCTGGCGGAAGAAAAATAATAGGATTCCAATTCGTGTTTTCACTGTGAGCTAAAAGTGGAGCTATATCTTCTGTTCTCTGTTGTCGTAAAAAAAAATTCATTACACAGTCTCATTGAAGATGATGACTTACGTTTTTATACTTGCGGTAGAAATAGATTAGTTTGAATGCTACCAAACACAGCATCTCGCCAATAAACATAGTGCTCGCTTGCAGAAATGGGTGATCAAAGGGAACTTCATTTCCAGCGCTGTTCTTAGACTTAATCTGATCCGCCCATCTTTATAAGTGAGCCAGCATATGAAATGTATTAATATAATATAACATACGTAATATGGTAATGCCATATACACCAGAATGAAAGACGCAGAACAGAATGAATACATTGATGTGACAAACACGAATCACAAAGACAAATGGAAAAATGATTACTTGGTAGATAACGTGTTAATTGATCCAGTCACCACCATAAGCAACGCCAAAGACATCTGATACGGTGTCCATGCCATTTTTTGCGAATAAAAACTAATTTTGCACCCTATTAATCACAAATCTGAGGGGCGTTTTCGGCGATATGGTTTCACTTTGCTATCCTCAACTGTTTATTTAGCTTAGGGGCCGGATATTATCTAAACACACCACGAGATGTCGTATGGCGCCGGCAAATTTGCAAAAATTCGATAATTTTAAAATAAATATTCAAAGAGTTGAAATTTTGAGTAGATTTGAAATATTCGAAAAGATTTGAAAGATTGTAATTATACATCAAAATTAAAAGACAAACCCGAAAGAGTTTGAGATAAGACTGTATTGGAGCAGCGTCATTGGATTTTAAGCATTTAACATGTTTTTCACTCTTTAACCAAAAATAGAAAGCTGGTTATTTAACCAGCAACGATACTAACGGAACAAAAATTGCGTAGAAGGCAGCTCCATTTTATTCAATCACCGAGATTTTGTTCTTTTTGTTCAGATCTTTTCAATACTGACCCTGGAAGTACACACCTAGGGGTTCAATCAGATAACGATAGCAAGTATAGTTGGACGTGGTTCAGTCAGAGGAGAAAAACTCCAGTGCTATGGTGTTTGTACCCATTCCTAAAGAATGTAAGGTCACCTCTTTACCAAATACATAGTATTCTATGAGACCCTAGTAGCCCGCGACAAGGTTATAAATATATAAATGCTCCACTGGGTATACTTGTAAGTTTCAAAATACTACTAGATTTCGCGGTGAAGGTGAGAACCTTTCATTTGATTCAGTGTGTTGTACTTTAAAAGGGCGATCGATGCGTTAATCGATCAGCACCCCCCAAGGATGCGAAATTCTTCCATACTGGATATCGTTCATTGCTTCCAGGAAACGTTGATTGAGCGGCTTTGCATGTTCCATAGTAGGAATAGAGATATTTTCTCCTTGGTAGCCAATGTTGGCGATGGGGCAAATGACGCAAGCAGTTCCAGCACCAAAAACTTCCAACAACTACACAACATCGAAATTAGTTAACTTTCCCATTATATGATTTGCAATAAACCTACCCGCGATTCCTTATGAGCTTTCACCATCTCGGCCATGGTAATTACACGTTCAGTCACCTTGAACTCACCCCACTTCCTAGCCAACTCGAGGAAACATCTGCGGGTCACACCAGGCAAAATAAGTCCGTTGAGAGGTGGGGTTATCAATTCTTTTTCTACAAAAATTAAAAGGTTAGGTTAGTATACCATTAATGTTGATGTACGTCACCTCCTTGTTCGTTGACCATGTACACAAAGATATTCATAGTGCCAGCTTCGGTTAATTGATGATCCTCCCCGAAAAGCCATAGCACTTGTTGATGACCTTGCTTCTCTGCCATTTTTTGAAC
Organism: Lepidurus arcticus; assembly: GCA_003724045.1. Classification (NCBI taxonomy): domain Eukaryota; kingdom Metazoa; phylum Arthropoda; class Branchiopoda; order Notostraca; family Triopsidae; genus Lepidurus; species Lepidurus arcticus. Next base: position 36,637 of record RJJA01000158.1, read on the forward strand.
GCGGATAGTGGGAGCGTAGTTAGAACCCATTTTTGCATCTCCACATCCTCCAGGCCAAGCTCTAACATACTGGGGATCAGCCATCAAAGAAATAGGTTTGAACCCCGAAGCAAAATAAGGTCCAACTGGGCAAAGTAGTACGTAGAGTAACGCAGAGTTCGGGGTAGCTACTCCAAGAGTAGGCTTTATCAAAATGATAGGCAAATGTTACAAGACGCTTAAACTTGACCTCTCTATTACCTCAGTTCCTATCAAAGTTGGTCTAATGTACAAACTAGAAGATTCCGAATGAGGGACCCATTCCTGATCAACCTGAATAAGTTTCTTGATACATCTAATCATTTCTTCAGAATTGAAGGTGGGCAAGGATGCCCTCTTTGCAGTCATTAATAATCGTTCCATGTTACAATCAGGACGGAAAAGTCGGATTCTACCATCAACCCCTCTGTATGCTTTCATTCCTTCAAAGAGCTGAAAAATTTAGAACTTTTTTAGGGAATTTTAATTTGAAATAATAAGGCAAAGGAGGTTAGTACCTCAGTTGCATAATGCAAGACTTTGGCCCCTGGGTGCAAGGGAAGATTGTGCAAAGGCGATATCAACGGTTTTCCCCAGCCACTTTTATCCTCCCAGGCAACTTCAAACATGTGATCAGTATAAAACTTTCCAAAGACTAGTTTGGAAATATCTGGCTTTGGTCTGATATCTTTGGGAGTTCCCAGCTGAACTTCCAAGTCAGTATACTGTTTTAAAAAGAACATTACAGTCCTGTTTTTTTGCTTCAATTTAAAATAAAAAAACACCTGAAAGGATTCTTGTGAGGCATACCGATAAGTTTGATGTAATACACCAAAGTGATTTTTCGTTACAACCTGCATAAGAAAGAAAGGGACGGTTTTTCATTTCCAGGACTAAATTAGATTACACCTATTAACAACCAGGGATCAATCTTCCTTATAAAAAGCCAGATACCACGGCAACCATGCATTTTGTCAGTCAGAATCGAGAATGTCATATAATCTACTTCCGACATAAAAAACACAATATATAAGCTATGAAGATTATGTGTAAGGAGAATGATAAAATGTTTTACCAGGTTCCGTAATGCATAGACACAGTTCTTATGAAGGGCATTCATGTTTGCGTTTATTCATAAGTTTGTTATCACGCCACTACGCAGTAGAGATTACACTTACAGGTATGCTCCCACTTCCGCTGAGAAAAGGTGCACACACTCGGACTACGCATGCCTATAGCCCCTGAACGTAAAACAAGGAGGCGGTAACATTATTTTCCAGCGGAAGAAAGTGGTGCGAAGCCGCATAGCTTCATTGGACAAGCTGACCCGAGTTTTACACACTGCAGCAAGCCAGGCGATGTCGACAAAATTGTCCTCCGTCGTATATGTGCCGATTCTTTTTATTGCTATTGTGAGAAAAATGCTATCGTGCGGTTCAACGATTAACGACAAGGCTTTCTTTTTTTTCAAGCAAAATACATGGTGGCTCGCTGGAGAACATAAGAAACGCGAATGAGAAACAAATGCATATGTCATGTTTGGCGCGCATTAATACTTTTTTCACTTTACTTTTCTACCTCTTGTAAAACAACGTCTCCAGAAATTCGGACACGTCCTCCATCAAGGGTCGGCCTTTCTGCTTGCGCTTCTGTAAAACGTGCAAATTTTTCTCAAAACCTTTCAGCCAACTAAACCCCTGGTTTACTTCGTCTTTCAGAAATTTCGATTTGGTACCAATATTGTCGTCTTCATGCAATTTTCCAATGTCTGTCATACTTCGACTTCTCAGTACCGCCACGGTAACAACCGTGGTGGTAGTTTGGTACACGAAAGCCGATCGCTGCTTCCGATTTGAAGATCGAAGAGAGAAATAGGGTTTGTAAAGTTCGCCCCTGTCGGGTACACTTGCAGGTGTCAAATCTACAGGTTCTATGATAGCAGGAACTATCTTTCCTGATAAAGCTTTCCTCATTTTTACGCAATTTTCACTGGAGAAAGCAACAGCGGCCAGAATAAAGCCCAACCCTGTTACAATAAACAGGCCCAAGAAATCCTGAACCGTTAGCGGACGAACTTCAAAAGATGAGGCAAATACGCAGGGATTCGAGCCTGCCGAACTATTGATGCGAAGAAACGTCGTGATTCCTGATTGATCTAAAGCTTCAAGCCTATAGAAACACCATTAGAGAGTGTAACTGATGAGGGCTAAACTTACTCTTTATTGAAATAGTCCTTGTACGGACTACCCTTCGGGAAAGCCAGTCCAAACGCGACGGAGTAATACGAGCGCTCAGTAATGAAAAATGTACATAGCTGACGTTTGTTGGAGGCTGGGTTACGCTTCCTATTTGATTTGTAGGTGGAAACCACTATATCAAGCAGTAGAGCTTTGGGGCCCAGCCAGACATAACCTTCAAAAGGAATAGGTTACAAACTTCTGAAACGCAAACAGCTGAAAAATTACTGCACCTTGCTTCTCTACGAGCGCTGCCGCTTCCTCCGCCGTTTTGGCTAGCACACCGCGACCAGCAGCTAACTGGGCCCTCATGTCTTTGAATAAACTTTCCGTGTTATCCTAGTTTATTGAATTTATTATTTAAGCCGAGCATAATTATGGTATACAATAAAGATCTCTTGTTTACTTGTATCAAAGCGTGCAGAGAGCCTCCTTCTATTACGACCCATTTTTGGTAGCGATTGTGTGGTAAGGACAAGTCTCCAGGTGCCTGAACAGGGACATTTATGCTGGATTTTGCAAGTGAAGCTGTCAAGTTAGCTGTATAAAATGTAGTCAACAATAACCCCACAATCCACCATGTAGCCATTAACACCCGTTGAGTATCTAAGGCATGACTCGGTTGTACAATTGTATAAGTATTGGATTTACTATACTTACGTATTTTCATGTTCAAGTTGTGGTCTTGACGTAGTAGTGAAACCACGACAAACACTGCGAAATTGTCCCAAGTGCCCCTTACGTATTGACACCGGTCATGCATCAAGAATGATTGCAGTCGATAAAAAAGATACATTATAGGAGCCATTCCTAACACGGACAACGCCACAAGGATCCATACCTTGAAAGAAACAGTTACATTGGAAGGTTGGTAGTGCGAGTGTAACAAAAAGGTACCCTACCACGTAGTTGAAGGGAATGAGTAATCCCGTCGCAGAAATTGTTTCAAGAGGTGGCTGCTGTAAGGTGACCCAACTTTCGCTACCGTAAGGAAGCGACAATTCAACGGTGCCATCTAATAACGGTAAATTCGGTATCCGAGCTAGAGCCACATCGGCTTTCTAAAGAGAGCGACATTTCTATCGTTACGTATCGTTACGTCCAACAGTAAAAGAAAGCGTATAAATGTATCTTTGTCGACAAGGAAGAAATGCCTGTGCACGTAAATCGGTCTTTACATTGTCCACAACCAGGCCCAATATCCCTGTCCATGAACCGTTGTCCAACTTGATTCCAGTAGTAGTACTGGACGGATGTATGGTGGTGTAATTAAAGCCCAGTCGGGAGCTCAGAAGTTCCAAAAGTAGTGCCGTTTCCTTGGCGGCGTCTTGCAGATCTCCACCCAAATCACCTTGGAGCAACTGTAATCGAACACTCATTAGCTCCACAGAAAAAGCGGTCCCTTATTGAAATTGAGCGGACCCATACCTGAGTGTTTAATCCTGGTAAAACAGCCACGGTCAATGTTTCCCCCGACAATTTACTCTCCATGCTTACGTTTCAGTCAGTTAAGTGTAGCAGGGTCAGTATACACGAGCAGCGTTGTCGACAAGAGCTGAGCTGGTACAGTAATGGGCTTGGCCCCCCTTGCATTTTCGTTGGTAGTTGGCTTCTTTGGGCGATAAGAGCGTGCGAGGAATAGATGTATTGATGCAGAATGTAATCCAAACACGAACCGTGTTTTCCAACGTAAAACGAACGGGAACGTATGAAACATTAATGGGCATTCCTATAGTGATGACAAGTGACATTCCATTCAAAGGCGGCTAGCTCATCAATACCTTGGCGACGTTTTCCTTGTCACTGTAAAGCGTATGCGTGTGATGTCTATTCCGTCTTAGATCGCAGTAAATTTAAAGGACCAAGAACGTAGTGTGAGCGCTTTAAATGAATAAGGAGTGTAGCACTTGATTGCCTATAGGAATCAAGATAGTGATCAAATAAACAACGATGAATTCGCTCCGAAATTAAATTACTTTCGACCGCTTTATCAAGACAGCCTTACATTCAGTTATAATTACAATTCCCCCTCACGCTCTCAAGACGACTTACTGGCTTGCGTGACACGTTTCGTTTATATACGCAAGTCAATAAGGCGCGGTAAGACACGTGCCTGGAATGCGATACATTTCAATTGAAACTACCTCAATGCTAAAGCTGTAATAGATTAAATATTTATTTTCATAATTAGTCCGTTCAAAACCTTAAAAGTAGTATATAATTTGTCTCTACCAATTAATAGCATTAGTTCATAGATTAAATTACGGATATAACCCTCAATAGATTTACTATAATTAATAGAAATGTCCGCTTCTTTCTCTTATTTGATAGAAATATAGACCCACGGCGAGCGAACTTTACCCTATATATATTCTAATGCTATTCACAATTGAGAACGCTTTCGAACTCTTTAACTTTATTCGTATCACACGTTCGAGCTAGCCGTAATCATGGTCATTAAAGCAAACGTGTTTTATTGTCCAGCTTTGCCTTGTAATACGTGATGAAAGAGGGCCAAGTCACAAAAGATTTCGTGTAATGGGAAATGCTAGATGAAGGCCCAAATGATATAGAGATTCGGTGCGAACTTTGATGACATATGTCCGTGAGATTTGTGGTGTGGTTGTGGGCTTGAACATGGGAGTAAGTTTCATTTCATAGTGAAGTGTTTGCGACGTGTCTTTGGGAACAAAAGCCTTCGCACCACTATAAAGTTGACAATCTCGAGCACAGGTTCAGTATACTTGGGGAGTAACTAGAAGAAAGTGGGTTTACAAGAAACTAGGTCAAATGCTGTCCTGTAGGGAGGGTGGAACTGCACGACGAAAAACAATAACGACTACTTGTTTGTGGCATGAAACGCAAAAAATAATAAAAAATTTGCTTTCTATTGCAAAAGGTGCAGGACTGTCAAATAAAGCACCATAGTTAAAGCGTGTGTGAGAATATAATTTGGAGCTCTAAGCTCACTCTTTCATTGATATCCATTGGGCAAGTAACAGTTCACCAATACGTCAGTAATATGAATCCTTGGAGCTAGAACGCGAACCGGCTTTTTGGGGGGAATGGGTAATATTTAAAGTTTGGATGAAAATATCACGAGAGCAGCAGCAGAGCAGCAATTAGCACACCGGTTTCGTGTTTATATACCTTTACATAAGTAAGTGGGGAGGGGAAATGGGCCAGAGCAAGACTTTTGGTTCGCGCCATATGTATGGACAAATTTGATTTCCACTTTCTTCACTCCCGTAGCGCATGTGTGTAGCATTCTCCGTAAACGTCCAAATTCCTTTTTCCTTTTATCAGTTAGACATCGCGATAATTCACATTTATTCTGGAACGGCCTTGTAAACTCCAACGCAAAAATAGTTCTGCAAATATAACTGACGCACGCACGCCCGGAATTCCATGTTGAGCAGAGAAAGTGTGGGTTGTTCGCAGCACACTTCCAGAAACAAACCACGAACACTTCCATAAATCATCCGATCAAGCAAAAACGAGCAAACAGTGCAATAATTCAACGTACTTTTTTTTACGAAACAAGTGTGCGAGGGATATTTTTTTCCTTGTTTTCCCTTTTTCTAGGAATTTAATCGAGGATTAGATCGCACACTCCTATTGTTCTTTAAACATTTTCTCAGCCAAACAGTATTGATTATCTTGTCTTTCACATATACAGCTTTCTGTTGTTTTTTTTGTTTTTGTTTTTAAAGATCTACCGAAACTTATAACTTTAAATGCTAATGACTCGATGGAAAAGAATTTGGATCTTTTCCTAAATAATATAGATTTTAATATGATCAAGTGAGTGGAAAGAAAGTCACCGCGTATATTCCGAACTTGGGGGCACCTTATGGAGGCTACGCCCACCCAGGCAGAAAAAGTTTTGTGATAAGGGATGGGAAACACATAATTTTACGAGAAAATCCCAACTTAGCTCCATGATTGATTCAAGATCCAATGATTCTTTATGAATGAAGTGAATTATAATAATGGGCGCATTCAAAGGGTGATGAGGTTTGAAAGCATGAGGTTTGAAAGCAAGGTGAAATGCCATGAATATGGTATAATGTGTTGATTGTTTTAAGCGTAAGGATTATGGTGTGTTGCCTAGCGCTCCCCGAGCATCTAGTATCCAACTTGTTCTCCCTTTCTTTAGTTCTGAACTTGTCCCCAGTTTTGTGAACTGACGTTGATCTGGTGGATTCAAGTTTCAAGTCTTTAACGATGTTTATTTGTGTTTTTTTTTTGGTGGTGGGGAAACTATCAGCTTTGTTACTCCATGTCGAGCAGAGTGAGGTCCTCGGGGAGTACGTCGGAAATGTGCAAGTAGATGATCCAATACATGAGGTTGAAGCAGATGAAACAAACAGGGAAGACGACACGAGAATATTTATCAATATCTGAGGGTGTAATTCCATATAACTTATTCAGGTCTTTGGCATGGGGAATGAGAATCGGAATAGGTCCTCCTTCTTCATCCGGTCGACCGCCGTTTACGGTGTTCTCGTGTAAGGCTCCTCCTTTGGAATGACTTTTAGGATCAAGCAGCTTGAAACGTACTTCCTGCAAAAGGGATGGCAAATTCACGTTCAGGTTAATCCGCTCTTGTACCATAATCAAATTTTAAGTTAATAGAATGAATGCAATTGTTACGACAGGGAAAGGAGTAGTATGGAAAGTAGTGCGGGGGCGTCGTTGTGCTACATTACTTCTCAGCATTTTGAGGAGGGTGAGCAGAAGTAAATAGGGCAAGTCGTTAAAGGAGAAGCCACAGTCTGGCTGACTTTCTTATACGGTGTATATAGGGTACTAGTGAATAGAAGACTTTGGACTGAAGACAGTTCCCTCTTCTTATAAACACTAAAACGAGCTATTCTGAGTGTGCTGCTTACTTTCATCCTCTTCTCCTAAAAGGAAATCTACCGTAAGAAATGAGCTATAATCATTTTTCTTCGCCCATGGGAACGCACTTTCTCGGAAAGACCGTAGAATTAGCCTATCTAACTATAGTCATAAGCGATTACTTAGAAAAGTAGCCTATATTAATAATTTATAACCATAATACTTCTTTGCCTAAGTTATACATACATGTATATGAACACTCGTACACCGTAACCCCATTAGTCCGGTCTGCCGAAAAGCCTTAGACGAAATTTCTTTGTTGCCTATATTCTAAACAAGAAGCAACTAATGAAACATAAACTGCGTATTTTTCTATTCGAAAGTATGGTGGGTATATTTTTAGTCTAAAACCTTCTTTCCGAGTATTTCTCACACATTATGATAGGCGCGGAAGCTTTCTTTTAAAGGAGAATCAGAATTTCGAAGTAATAGGCAAAAAATTTCGTAAATAAAAAAAGGAATCAAGAGATCATGATTACGATGTATTGATCTTGTTTCTTATATCTTCCGCAGTGCCGATAACGAAAATAAGATCTTCTATCTATTATACGCTTCACGAGTCTTTCGTCCGTCATGTTAGACGCTAATGTTATCTCAGTCTCAGGGCTTGTCTTTCCACTGGGGTTGTTGATTAATTACACAGCAGTGTAACAGTAATAACATAATGGACTTTTGAAAGACAACTCGTATGAGGAAAATAATAGGGAAAAGTTCTTTTAAAGTTAAAAATAAATGCGACGCGAAAATCCCTCCTTTTAATACTTTAATTGTAGACCAGAAACGTTTAGAAACGGCTTATTGCTTCAAAAATGCTCGATACAAGTAAGAAATTATTAAAATTATTTATCGGCCCATTTCCTTACAACTGTAAACTATAGCAAAACTAGTCGATTTCTACCAATGGGAAAATATATCTACCAAACTTCAGTTTTTTCCGTACTCCCGCGACATCTTGCTGAGACGTTTTACATTTAACCCTCCACTAATTATCTCGGAAGTGAAAACAGAGAACAAACTTGTTATTCATGGTTAAGAAATTCGTTAAGTCCAGTGCAATCCAATTTCTTTCTTTCCTTTTGCTGTGTATATAGCTGGGTAAGTTGTTTGGTTGCCTTTAAAGTCCTGCTCAATCTTTTATTGTTTATTTTTTGGCGACACGATTAGCAAATAGAAAAGAAGAACATTGTGTTCGGCGCTGCAGAGCTTCGAAAAATGTTGGTAGCCCTGCACAAATTCCAACGAGACAGAATTTACCTTGACGTTTTAAGTTGGTGAGTAGGAACCATATTGTGAATATAAACCGTGAGTACTATAGTCTTATATTAGTTCTAAGCTTACAAACTCTAAATGCACAGTACTGCACGGTAGTGCTGATGTCCCAATCATTCTAACTTCGTTCATAGGTAAAGGATATTTTCTTGCGGACAAGTCCTTCGATAAACTGGTATTTACCAGCAGAAGTACCAAGAATGTATTGTTTCGGGTCTTCGCTTTCTATGCTGCCAGTTTTGCCCCTTTTCATGGAACAGTAAATGAATGTTTATGGATGCCGTTTCGTAAAGGCTGCAATGTTAAGGTCGGATATGAAAAATTCAAGAACTGATGAAGGTGCCGGGTTAATGCGTACGAAGGGTTGCTGAGGAGTAATAGCAGTTAAGAAAGTTGATGAAGAATGCGCTGATGCCTTTTTGCTTGGGGACCGTAATTGCATTCCATGACTAACTTCCGCGTATTATATTTTATAAAGAGCTTTTTCCTTCTTGTCGCCTTATTTAGCGCAGGCTAGATAAAGAGGAACCGAAATGGGTAGTGCGAGCCTTTTTCCTTTTTGGGGCATATTTACACAAGTTGTTTAAACGCTTGAGTTGTACCCCATTTTCCAGCCAAGCAGAAGGTATTAGTGAATAACCAAGCGAATTCCGGAACAATTCATACCGTTTGTTTGGGCCCTTGTTCTAAATCGGCTTCCATGGCTGCAGCTCGTTTCTGCTCCATAAGTTTTTGCATGTTCTGGAATCGAGTCTTTCGTAAACGAATCCGCTTTTCCACGTAACCTACTGTTGCGTACTCTTTGGTATAAAAACGAAAGCAAAGAAAGAAAAGGAACCGGGAGCTTAGTTGTTAGTGAAAGGTTGCGTAGCGAGATTTTCTTACCTAAGAGCGACGCAAAAACCATAACGAAACACGTTCCGAGGAAAATATCAATAGACTTGACATAAGATATCTTCGGAAGGGCTGCGTTGGTCGAAGACATCAAAGTGGTCATTGTCAACACAGTCGTGACTCCCAACGACACCCGCGCTGGAGTTGCCCCTCGATTGAGCCAGAATGAGACCCATGAAATAATGACAATAAGGCTGGAAGGAATGTAAATCTGGATGAGATAGTAACCCATAGAGCGGACGAACTGAATTTCACACGCCAAACGGGAATAGTTTCCTGTTAAAAAATTAAATAGGAATTCCTGAATGTACAACGTCGGAAAGTTTGAATGAAAAAAAGATGTAATGTACCTGTGCTTAACGAAATGACTTTGGTCCGTTTCCGGTACCCAAGTACCCGGAACTGCGGCAACTGAAGCTCAGGATCAACTCTTACTGCATCTTGTTCTTTCCATTTGTACAAGATGTCTTTCATGGCTCCTCCGACTATATGAAAAGAAAAGCAATTTCGAAGACTTCAATTTAGCTTCATAATCTCATAGTCGCTTTTTCTTACAAAGCTAAAGGAGTTTTGTTTACCTACGTTGCGAGTTAAAAATTATGCATTGCAAAATCAGAAAGTACCCAACGCTGTTGATTATTGGAAACTTTGCGCCGGTTTGAGGGCGGGGGAAAAACCCGGGGTTTTGTAAGGATAAGTTAATATAATATTTGATGGCGATTGTAAAGTTAGGTGGACCTGGTATGGGGCCACTGCCAAGCAAGTTAGAGAGGATATTGCTGGGTTGTTCAGTGATCCGATGCTCTACTGATTTGCTGACCTTTCGCAAAAGTCCCGTAACAAATGTTGGCGGTTCACGATCACCAAAAGGGTCCCCCAGCTGTAGCTCTTAATGTTCCGAACCATAACGCCCACCTCTCGGTCTTTTTACTCTGTCTCTCTCTTTCCTCTTAAAAGTCCTTTTCTGTCCATTTTTGTCGATAACCTTGGTTGATCCTCGTAACTCTTAATAGAAATTCCTCCCATGCGTGTGGGGGTCGTCTTCTGCGGTGGACTGGAGAATTCGATGTAAATGCCCCGGCTTGCGGGGTTCGCTCTTTTCGCCTACCCGTCAAATCTGCCTCCACTCATATTGAAATCAATAACTCGGGTATTGCTAATGCTTCTTTTGTCATGAAGCACTGCACATAACACCGTGCGATATCCCATTTTCTTACGCCTTCTTTTTCCTATTCCTTTTCCAGCGGAAAATCCCACTTTAAGCGAAGCCTTCATCCTTTCTGTCCAACTTTATTTTCTTTTTCTTGGCTCCCGGATTTTGAATCTCGAAGAAAATTACGAAAGTTGAGCTATGCTAATGAGACCTGAAAACAAATTTTTGTGCTCACGTAAGACCGAGTCTAGACATATTCCGTACCCAAGCTGATCCAAAACAGTAAGTCCCCTAAAAAAAAAGAAAAAAAAATCCTCTTGCTTCTTATGTATGTACACGGTTCCTCCGACCTTCGTAGGGCATTTTTAGATGTTTTTTCTTTGACGGAAAAAACGCCAAACCTGCAGAGTTTATCCCTCAAAAAAGCAACAAGGACAATTTATGGATGTAAGTCGGACTTACAGCTCTCAATCTCGATGGTACACAACTGCCTGTCCATCGGGAAGTATTGGAGGTTCATTGGACAGGTTGCAGTGATGGTTAGCCTGTGAAGTAGAACAAAGGACACATTTTCAATCACAACTTGTAAAGTACAAAAGTAACAGTTAACTTTTATCATACAAGGTTGTTTCACATGATTTTTTCTCATAGGCGTTCGATGTTTTTTCCCTACAGTTCTAAAGGCTTATTATCTTTGAATGAGAGTCACTTATGTTTATCGATAGGTTTAAGAGGAAAGCCAGGTTAGCTTAAACAAATTGTCCGGCTAGGGGAGGGGGTGGCGGGGGGCAAAATGGAGATGTTTACTTTTGTTTTTAAGTGCGTGTTGGGAATTTCGGAATAGGGTTTGAAGAAGAAGGCAAGCGGCTATGCAGGCTTTGTTGTGTCTGGTGGCTGTGGGCTTTTTCTTATTTTTTTCTCACCCTTTTCAACGTATAACAGGCTTCTTAGCTAAACGATTTTCCGTGCAGCGTTTGCTGACTAAAAGGTTCTCTTTGGCGAAATCCGAAAAAAATGCAATGCTTAAGCACTTTTACTTTGTCTTCTGTCTTCGCTTTAATGCGAGCACAACTAGGGTGTTAGGGGATAAGGTGGGAACCTTTTGGGGGGATACAGATAGAAGAAGATTCTCTTTATTTTTTAAGGAAAAAAGAGGTTTGGTGGGAGCTGCATATAAATTGGAACTATTGATCTTGCTTGTGCCCAGAAAAGGCCGGAGAAGAGCCTGGGCAAACGTGCAAAGAGCTCCAAAAGAGCCTACGGAGAATTTTATGGTGCGAGAAATAAGACACAAACGAAGAAGCTTTCCCTCATGCAAGTGAAGGCTTGTTAAAGCTGAGTAGGTACGTAAAAGGCTGGACGCTGGCCATGGATTTCCGGTGGCCATGTTGCATTATGTATATGCCTATAGGACACGCTAACAAGCTTAATCTGCTAGCAAAGGATTTTGATTAAGCAACCAAAATGGAAACGGAAATGTTATGCTGCAGGGAACTGAACCGGAAACAGAAACTTGGTTATCAGAACTTTTAACAAGCAGTAGAGGGATACAGTATACGTAAATAGTATAGATTTTAGTCCCAACCGGCTTTCTTCATTCACGAGCAGCGAACCGCAAAAATTGAATTGTTTGCCGTCATGCTATTGAAAGCCTAACACAACGAGACAGCTTTAGTATTGCATATTATTCCTTATAGGAAAACTGATACGGACGTATAGACACAAGGACGACTCGACGAAATGACTACGGTGCTGCGAACCCCCGACTTAAGGAATACAAAACCCTAACCTAACCTAGTCCTTAAGGTGGGGTTTATAGTCCTTAAGTCGGATGCACCGTAATCCTTTTGTCGAGTTGTCCTGGTGTCGCGTTGCCAACTAATACGTACTGTAGTTAGAGCTGTGTCTTACTGGCTGGCCTTACTCTCTCACAGCTTTGGAGGCTTTAAATTTATTTTCTTTAACACTCGTATAACATTCTGGGGCAATTTTCACTGACGTGGGACAGCACGCTTTCTTAATTAGGGCTAAAGTATTCTGAAACTTTTATGGAATGCAGGCGTGGAATTTATGTATTCTAAACACAACGCTCTCACTCCCCCTGCCTCCATACGGAGTAACTAAGAAACTAAATATTTTCATGTTAAAATGTTGACGCTAGCTGGCGTATAAGATAACGGCCATTTAGAATTTGTTAAGCCGTAAGGTGTATTTACAGATCTGTAGGTCGTAATTCTTGCAGCTCAGAAAGATTTTAATCGAGTTAATCGGCGCACTCCTACATTCCTCGGTAAGCACTTAAAATATGATTTGTCTTATGCACTATAGTTCAGTGCTGTTGGCATGTTTAGAGCCGGTATTATGTGTCCATCTCTAGGGTTACAGGAGCGCGTGGAACCACGGAGGTGTATGGTTTCAGCTCCACTTTGCTAAACAGAGCCTGAAATTTTCGGTAACCCTTGACTTGTTCTAGGGTTAAAATCTTTTTACATACGCTTATCAATTAACAAAAATATATACATTTGCAGAGTCACTCCAATGGATCTAATTCGCCTATGGGGAGCAAACGTGTACTAAAATTATTAAGGTTCGGACAATAACCGACACGAGTAAAAAGCCTTAAATATGGATTTAAGGATAAGTAATAAGAAGGGGAAGAAGATGAAAAAGAGCCCTGTGCACTATGTCTAAATTATGCACACGAACAAAACGAAAAGAAGTGCTAAGGTGGAGCGTCTTTTTATGCCGGGACACTTCCCAAGTATACACGACAAACCACGCCAGATTTTAGGGGGCCAGGCAAATGGATTTCAAACATTCAGTGACTTCCAATTCGGTTACTTAATGCATGACTCATGCAAAATGTCTGAAAGCGTTAACCCGTATAGTTAGGACAAATTTATCCGATCGCTGCCTATATTATACTCAAAGATAACGACAATATGCTTGCAATTGTGTTCCCAAATTATATACAAACCTAATTATACTAATTAACCAAAAATTTAAAGTATGATGTCCAAAAACTAGGCATAAGAATAACTTTTTCCTCAAGTTTGATCCATCTCTATGTACTTGTTACAAATTTATGTTTGTGTAGCATTTACTCAAAAGATTCAACTTCATCTTACCGAAACAGAAGCAAGCAAACAGCCGTTCTGTTCTGTTTACTATGAAAACGGTCGGGAGATAAAATTGAGGACGAATAAAATATAAAGTAGATTAAAGGAAAAAGGGAAACAAATTCGAAGAGCTTTAGCGCAAGCAAGATTGCACAAAGGTGCACTGGTCTAAAGCATCTTTGGTGACGACGTTGTACTATTACTGCCCTTTTGATGTGAATACTGCACTTTTGAGTTTGTTTATTCTTACCGTATACTTCTGTTAATTTGCCCGTCGTGGGAAATACGGAGAAACTCGTTTGACGTCGTTGCCATGTGATGATAGGATGTTTTTTCATTGGCGAAGAAAGTATCCGGGGTCCATATGTGTCGCAGGTACTCGGTGCTCACCGAAAGTACTTCAATTCCCGGCTGTTTTGAAAACTGCAATCTTGGGTCCTTCCAATACTGTCGGAAGTAGAAGTCCAGTGTAAAATCCTGCAATAGCCAATAACCAATAATTTCCAAAATTACTTCCAGTTTTTTCTTTCTATTTCATTCTTTTCTCTCTCTTTCTTTCTGTCCCTTTGCCGGCTTATTTTGTTGCTTGTCTTGAGAGAAAAGAGTTTTGATACGGACGAAGATGTGTGCGGCTGCAGTCTTTCCAATGCATTGGCTATGTATCGTTGCTGTTTGGGGAAAGGAAAAGGCAATATGACAACATTTTATTGATTGGAGTGTACGTATGATTGCTACAGCACAGGAAAGAAGCAGCCGCGCAGGTCGGCTTGACTCGCTGTCAGAAGCCAAAGTCGCTTCATTTTTAAAGATAGAAGGAAACAATACAAAACAGGCAACGAGCCCAGCTCACGCCTTAAATTCACAATAAAAAAAAAGAAACAATAAAGACTTTTTCGTTCATGTTTGGATTCCAATCGTCTCCTAGCAGCTTTTCTGCATTGTAAACCCAGAAAAAAGCTTCCGGTGAGCGCTGCCACAAATGTCCAAAAAGGAAACAAAAAGCCTACGACTTTGGCTAGTTGTGGGTTCTTTCTATGGTATGCCTTGTTTGATCAAAAAGTTTGCTGCTTGAAAATCTTGTCTAAAATCTGAGGAAGGCTTTATATATTGTCTAGCTAAGAAGTTAGCTTCATGCGTGACGTAGATTGCTCCCATTTCCCATGGCAACTATTCGTCATGGCGTGAGATTTCTGCCTTCCCTATTGAGTAAAGTTTCCGCGGCGTTAGTCTTCATATAAAATAGTTCTAGTCTTAAAAGTTTTTTTTACAAAATTTGTATCTGGATTTTTTAGAATTTAAATTATATTTTAAAATCTTGATTTATTTCTTTATTTGTAAGTAAAAAGGTCCAAATATGGCAACGAATGCAAATTTTAACCTGTACCAAAAGGGGATTTCTTGTTTTGGGACACACGGGTGATCGCAATCTTCTTAAACAATTTATTGCATGTGGTTAAGGTGTTTTCACGTATCCAAGCGAATTATTTAGTTAACACGTACCATCATCACTTCTGACACAGACGCGATGCTTGTAATATGCAAAGTTACCACAATTTCCACGGGGGCACCTGAAACGAGAGCAGAAAGAAAAAAATGTAAGACGCTTTAGCCGCAAGAAGAAGGAAAGAGGAGATAAAGTGAGAACAAAGTACCCAAGAACATCTTAGTGGTTACGACGAGTCTGTCACAAGTTCGTAGCCCGCGCTAATTATGCTCAGCGTCATTTGCAAAATCCTCATTTAACTTTTTTCCCCACCGTTAAACCGCTGTTGTGGGGAAGGTGAGGTCGGCTAGTAGGAGGTGCCCGAACACAAAATGAGGGTTATTTGTTATGCATAAAAAGAGACAATGTCATCTTTCTTGTCAAGCCAACAATGGTTAATGGTTTAAAATTTTGCAAGGAAATACATCCCTGAAAACTGAGCTTTCCAGAGATAGGGCGGGGGTGCCTGCCTGATGGTAGTATTGTAGTAACAGCTTGCTGCTGGAAATTAAAACAAAAAATCCCGTTTATCGCCTAACATAGTGGCACTTGGAGCAGATGAGAATAAATTGGATGCATTGCAATTCTATTGATTAAAGCATGGGAAATTTTGACCAATATATACGTTGGCAAGTCACGGGACGTCATTCGATCGAGAAATGCGCTATTTCAAGACAATGGCGTACGTATGGGTATCGAATACGAGGAAAAACACATTCCTGAATCAACCGACTTAACTTAATAGGTTGAGCTCAAGTCCTGTTTCTGTCTAGAAACCTATATTTGTATCTAGATACGGATATGTGTATATAAGAGAAGGATTTATTAGGGCGTGCGTGAAGTTGGGCGATGAGAATATGGAATTTTAGTAGACTGGCTGGCCATTACTCTTGGATTATTTCGTACAACGTCCGCTTTCCTTCGCGTATTTTATGAGGCAAAAGCGGCCAGTTTTCCATTCTGATACCTTCGACGGAAAGTAAGGGCTCGCTAACATGTAAGCTCAAGAAGTTGTTTGCTGGCAACCGAGGTTCGCATGCAAAAGTGAGATGTCAAAAGCGAAGAAATACTTCCTCCCGCGTGCGTGCTATCTGGTTGACGCTTATTCGAACTCGGACGCTTCGACGGAATCGTACGTAGGCTGGTACCGCTTGCGCTGATGGGGTTATGTCAGAATGATGAACGAGAGCAAGTCGCCTCGCTAACATCATGGAAGAACGGATGGAAGGGGGGACCCTTCGCTCTAAACGGACGCATTTTGATGCATCACTGAAGGATGCCAGTCCAAGAAGAGGTCTTGGCCAGAAATGTGCAAACGCCTGGTATTGTCAACTAGTGTATTGACTCTGGGCTGGCTCCTCTTGCGGTCCCCGTCATCTTGGAGACGAACTTGTGAGAGAATCAAGTTAGGTTTTCGGAAATGGGAATTTGGCATAAAAGGGTTGTGAGCTATACCGCGCTCGGAAATACAAGAGCCATGCGCCTGATTTACCTTTCACGGAAGTCGGTTAGACACGGAGACCGCCTGGTTTGCATGCAGCGATGTTATGATAAGCAAAGAGGTGGTATAATCCAATCTGGTGCGTCATGTGAAGTACACGCTAAAAGCGTCCTGCTTTCGCTTCGTCAGCGTCCGCTTGCCACCCTTTTGCTTTACGCTATACATACACTCACACACACGCATTTCAGCATGGTGGTTTGGGTTCCCTTTTAGGTTGACGGTGTGCATGCTGAAAGGTGTGTCACGCCCTGGGGTCATACCCCTTTGGCTGGCTTAATGAGATGGCCGACAAAGTCATGGTCATTATCTTGATCAAAAAGTCAACCTCGGCAAGAGGGAAGAGACTATTATCTTGGCAAGGTAGCACGTAACAATAGCAAGGATCCGGTCTGATTTGCAATTTAAACCATGT
This sequence comes from Lepidurus arcticus, assembly GCA_003724045.1. Taxonomy (NCBI): domain Eukaryota; kingdom Metazoa; phylum Arthropoda; class Branchiopoda; order Notostraca; family Triopsidae; genus Lepidurus; species Lepidurus arcticus. Next base: position 53,628 of record RJJA01000158.1, read on the forward strand.
CAGAATGCGACGCTATAGAACGCAACTCTAGCGGATTCAGCACGTAAAAGCGTTAGGTGAAGAAGGGGGGGATAGCGGTGTTTATGACGGTAATTGGAGGAAGGGTTACGTAGGTAACTCTGGCAAACAAACCCACATTATGAAGCCTCCATCAGAAAATTGGATAACACACACACACACCAGGTTTTTATGGGTTCTGTGGAGTGTGCGAGATACGATCCTTGCTAAGAATTTGCTTGGCGATTGTTGTCAAGTTTATTGGGTTTGGAAAAGGCATGAAGAAAAGACATTATTGTCTGCCTGAGAGGCCATTTTTGTGCTTTTCCAGCTCTGGCTTGGGCGATATGATCAAATCAGTAAAGTTTCGCTGGCAATTGACTGCCGACTCTTTTCTTCCCATTTTCCCCTTTTCTCTCCAATATATGCCAGCACGGGAGGAAGGTCCATCAGTGTTGAAGAAGAGACGCAGAAACAAGAAAAGAAGAGAGAGAGGGAGAGGCTCGTCTTATCACAAAGAAACTGTGGATGCCCAACTCGAGTCTAGAGACAACAAAGAGCAACGAGGTCTTCGGGACATCGGGGGATAGTTGGGCCCTTAGCTTTTGGTCTTGGTCGATGGAATGAAACGGAGTGTGTCACTGTCACACACGCAAGTCGCTTGAATGAACGAACTATATCCCGACAAAGGAGTAAAAAGCGAACCAACTTGTCGGGCCAGACGAGTTCTTCCAGCATCTGACAGACAGTAAGTAATATATAAATGCACGGCATGGCGCTCTACCTCTCTCTCTTGGCCTGCGTCAGCACTGTACTCCACTTGAACTCGGGGGAATTATTGGTACCCCACACGTACATCGGTCGAGCTGAAAATTTATTGGAAACTTCTGTCAGAGACAGATTGTCCTTTCTGCTTGTTTTCGCGGCGACTGCAGTGACGTGCAGTGCTGTGGGTACTCCTCCCCGTCCTATAACCTGTAATCTTGCGGGGCGTTGTTTATCGACAGTTTTTCTGGGGGTGGCAAGCTTTTTCAAAAGTTTTCCTTTCATGTGAAGGCCGAAATTTTGGCTTCTGCTGGAGTCAGCCGTGGTCAGCTCACTTCAAACAATTTACTTTCGTAAAATAGGCAAATAAGCCAGTGCGCGAAAGGGCCACAGACACACAGACGAGGGGAGGCTAAACGTCAGATCAACTATTTATCTCGGAATTCCCTGGCGTGCTAGTGTGAAAGAAGGAAACGAGAGAAAGAGGCTGGAAAACAATAGCCTTATAGGAACGTGGGATTCGAACGAAACGACGCCTTGGCAAGACAGGCAATTCACCCCGATGTCGGCCTTTTGACGTAGGCAGTGTAGCGCCCCATGCAACTTGAGCTGTTTTTCATATCAAACAAAGTTAGGAAAAGGGGCTGCAAAGAATACAATGGAAAATACAAACAAAAATCTCGGAAAATGAGAAAAATTCTACAACAGAAATCTCAGTTAAGGACAACGGGCGTCAAGGACGAAACGCGACAAGAACCAGATGGAAACAAATCTAAGAAATCGGCTTATGGTTCCGTTTGCGTAAGCTGCTTTGGTTCCACGTGGTTTGCGTCAAAACGTTGTTAACTTTCTTGGCTTTGTTGTACATGTACAATACGACGCCTACAGCTCTATATTTCCATGATCTTAGTTGTTGCCATGTGCTCAGCAAATAGCCCTTGATTTGCAAGGATACGTTGACTTTTCCCGAATAATCCACGGTCGGTTGGGCTCGCCGCTGTTTGTCAATAGTCACACGCCAAGGGGTTGGACCAATAGCGACAGGGTAGAAAAAACGTTCGAAAAGACCCGAAGTTGACCTGCACGCAAACAGGCGTTCCATCACCACAGTGCATATCGAGCCGGCGACTTGCTGGTCATGAGCGTAACTGTAACCGTCCCATACTTCCCAAACATGGCTTTTACTTTAAGCTCATGGGGCGCCAAAAATAATAAAAAAAGGGTAGAAATTGTCTGAAACTCGTTACTTTTTTTTGTATTTACAAAGTTTTTCTTGGAGCATGCAATCGAAGCATTGTCGTGAGCCCACCCACCTATATCCTGTTTGCTGCTGGGTAAAATTGATAAAATAGATAAAAAGGAGTGAGGTCGACAGAGCTCTTTTCCACTCTTTTCATGTCTGTTGAGGGATTGCCTAAGCTTAGGGATTTATTAGAAGCTTTCTAGAAGCTTCCAAGAACCTCTCAATCTTAGCCTTAATCTGGCCCCAGAACTCTGATGGGCAAAAGAAAGGCTCTTGACTAGTACCCCATAATTTGCCATGTCCTGCCAAAAACAGCTCCTCGACATCTCTCTATTTTTACACGCAATAAGACCGGAGACGACGACGAAGCAGAGAGGACAGTAGAATTCGCTATGGTACCGGCCATGCCAGAAGAGTATATACACTCCCCAAAACTCTATTGGACCCCATTATCACCTATCTAAGAATCCTTTCACATGCCACACACATTTGTGAAATCTCTATTGTGTTCCCGAACCTCGCCCCCATGCTCTGCCAGCTGACAAGGTATATGATATAGACTATGCGAGAAAAAATAAATTAAAAAATCTTTGGGTCGAAGATTCGAGGACGATGTTCGACAGTTACCTTTCTTTAGCCATGTGCTGTTTTAATAATATATGGTAATTTCTGGAATAAATTTAATAAATGTAGGATATTTTGGAGGGTCTCGCTTGAGATCCTTGGCTCGGCGTCCAGATATTGTTACCAGTCCCCGGCCGACGAAGGATGAAATTCAGCTTGGTGCCAACCACCTGGGTGCCTGGTTCCTTTTCATAGCGGTTGCAAAGTACGTTGATCGAGCAAGGGGAGTTTACATTAGGAATGCAGGACTTGATGCCAACAGAGGCAGAACGCTGTGCGCGCTGCTGTGCCGCTGCAGACCGTGAACATCTTACTATTGACGACCTTTTATGTGAAAAACGGTGAGGAAAGAGGTTTTGTAGCTTATAGTCGTAAAAGTGGCGCGAGACCAGCGCGAGGGAATTCGCCGTTCACCGCTGTTCCAACTACTGCCGGCAGTGCTAAAGTTGGCACACTTCAATTCCTGAAAAGGCAGAACACTTCTGCTGGCAGCGAGTGCGTATAGAATGCGAGGATCGCAAAAGCTAAAAGGGTGCTTAAACGGAACAGAAAAAAATAGTCGACTCGGGAATAGCTATGCACGCGGGGGAAAAAATAATAACAGGCCCCTGGTTTGGAGAGGAAAAGAAGAGAAGAAAAAAGCGAGAAGACAGCTCCGTAAATGGGTTACCTCCGTAATTGGGCCGCACCCGCTTGTCATAACCACGCTGTAAGGAATCTAGGATGGCAGAAATGTTGTAGGACCCCGTGGTTCCACCACTGAAAAAAAGGGAAACCAGAAGCAAACATTTGTGTTAGTCGTCAAAAGCTATACATTATAACATCACATGCATGCATGCCCCTCTTACGACAGCCATTTTTAGTATCGACCCAAGTGGTGTTGGTTTAAGGCATTTTTAGAAGCCACGGCAGCAGCAGACGCCACCCTGCAGCTCCACTTCAAAGAAGGGGTTTCTCAGCTTGGGCTGCATAATGCCCTACTTGCTAGTGAAATCTGATTATATACTCAGGTACCATCGAAGAAAACAGTGTGGGTATTTCCTCTGGATGCCTATAGAATGTGTACGGAGGGATAAAGGGCCCTTGATCTTCAAGATACAAGTATCGACCTGTCTGTAGCAGTTCGACCTATTTATAGCTTACGCTGCCTTGGTTGGCAAGATTGGCGAAAAAGGGCTCTGGCAAAATGCGGGAATTTAGGAGATACTTTAGGGGAAAATAGGTGTATGAGACGGCCTATTTGATTCTTCTCCTATATCTCCCTTTTCAGTTTTTATAGCGCGTGTTTTTGTTGGCGTCTTGTCAAAGTGTCAAAACATCAACAACGTTGTCACTACCACATCACCTTCTCGAAGCGCTCCAGTGGGGCAACAAAGTCGTGCTCGATAGATTTAGTTCCAAACTGGCTTTTTATAGAACGAATCAATTCGCTTGTATTATTCAATGCACCCAAACTGGCGGAACCTTTTTCTCTTTTCTCTTGAAGGAATTATTTCAATTACACCACGCTAAACTTACATATAGCCGCTCGGAGAACCCACTCGCGTGTTCAGTTAGCAAGTAAGTACATATATTGCTAAAAAAAAAGGGCTTTTTTAAATTCCCAAATGCTATATTACCGCTCTGTTACACATCTCGAGCGTATTCCAGCGAAATGAGGTCTGTGTCATCTATCTTTGACAACGGCCTCCAATAATCCTTGACAGGTTATTGGAGTTGAAGGGAAAAAGGAGGATTATATCTAAGGAGACGATAGAACTTTGGCTTTAGAGCCACTTGTCAAAAAAAATAACAGAAAGCAATCATAACTTTCCTGTGTAAAGGAGGGACTATGCTGTAGCGCGCTCTGCGTCTATCCACTTCACGTGGAGTAATGCTCGTGTCAGTCCTCTCATCTTCCGTCATTCTTTTTATGGAAGTACTACGTCTCACTGTTAGCTAAGCCTAAATCCTTATTTGCAGCCGATGAAAACGAGAAGATCACTTCTCTTTCTGCTTCTCCTCGGACTTTTTCTTTGTCGCTCCCAACGCATGGAGCACCCAAGCAGAAAACTAATTAGCCGTCTTTGGGAACAGGGTTCATCGTAAAGTATATATCCATAGTTGCATCTTTATAACTTGGGTGTGCCCCTTCACCCTCCCGCCACGTGGATGTGCAGTACCACTTTCGTTTCAAACCGAATTTTCCCAAGGATATGTTGCTTATATAAACTAACGAACAAGCAACTTGAGTTGTCGTCGCGTATATCTAGCACATCCCACGTGGCGTGGCTGGATTAAGGGAAAGCAAATCGAATTCCTTGAACAAGTATTTACCAAGTAGTTCCCCGGTCGGCTTAGCCAGCTGGAGCACGTAGTAACTAACCTCTATATTGCTAATCAAGCTAGCTTGTATTAGTAATCGAAAGCCCATACGGTTGAGAAATTGAATATCCTTTTCTTTTCTTTTTCCCTTAACCCTGACACCAATATCAAAGTAAGTGTAGGCGACGTAAGCTGCGAAGGCTCGTGAAGTTACTTGATCGCCCTATACTGGGTTCTCCTCTTCCCTCGATATAGCGTGTTCGGGTCAGCAGTCCTTAAGTATCTTTTGATTGTATCTCCCATGGCCAGAGGATAAGTACCAGTGAGGAACCTTTTTTGCTAGTTGTATTACCAGTGAGCCACAGCAGCAGCAAGGGTGCGATTTCCCTTTTCGCTGGGTGTGGGTCGTATGGGGTGCGGGTTTCCATTGCTGGTTATTGTCACGCGATCCTGTGTTTCTTCTGTACTAGAGTTCCGTCTCCCAATTGTTGCCTTATGTGCTTGTGTTTCCTCGTCTCGCAAGACGGTGGATATATACATTGGAGTATTTTTTTCTTTTTTTTTCAAAGCATGGCTATGACGACTATACGCAGCAATAGACGGGCAAACCCGGCTTGAGCTGGTATCTTTTAGCGAAAGCCCAGCAGAGTATAGTGGCAAGCAGGGATCGATCGAGGAACTCCTGCTCTTCTTCGGTTGACGTCTATACGCCGCTGGGTTCCTTGCACAGTATATTTCCATATAAAGCGCACGAATGCGCTCCTTAAGAGAAACTAGCGAACAACGTAACAGAAACTACATCCTCGTAACCAAATTCCGTTTGTGACGTAAAACCATGCTGAAGCAAAGATTATTGGGCAAACCAGTCATGCATCTATAGGTATAAGGGACCGAACCTTGGACCAACTTTGCTTTTGCCCCAAAAACAGAATTTATGGAGTCGTATTGCGTGACCGATTAAATTTCCGAGACCGAGAGAAACTTGGGGTATTTGAAGAATGGCCAATGCAAGTTTGTTAATGCTCGGGGACTCCTAAAAAGTTTTTGACGATTCCCGTAATGTAACATTTATTCGAGGCTCCATACAAGAAGCGCAGAGTTAAAGGTGCTGATCCCCCGTTTTGAAAGTTTTTACTGCCGGGGTAGGGTCAGCTCAAGTGAAGAATTTAAAGCTAAGATGAAATAGGTCGTTCACGTTTTGCCTAGCCTTTTCGACGGAAGCTAAAGCAGTCTTCCAGAAAAAGGGGACGTTGACGTTGCTGCTGCAGCCCGGGCAGTTAGCACAGCAGTAGCAAGCCGAGCTTCTCGCGGTCCACGCAAGGGACAAGTTATACGGCCGATAGTGGCGGTCGTAAAACACGGGGACTGGAGATGCGGACCAACTTTGACACGGAAGAGAGGGCGGGAGTCCTACGCAGTATACACGTCTCCATCAACATCATGCACATGCAGATGTCTCTTTCTTAAAGTCGTTTTCTTCTCTCTTTTTTCCTTCTTCAATCCCCCCCCATTCGTGTGCGTTGACTTCGGTTTCTTTGCCAATTCAAGCGTATATTACTACGTATCGGGCGTTTCCCCCCCCCCCTCCACCTGCGTATGCTACGCTTGATATCATAGGCAAAGAAAATGGCGTGTATAAAGTATAAATCTCCGACTTTTCATGAAGATTTCCGGAAAAGAGACATTCTGGCGGCGAGGAGGAAAACATTTTGTCTTCGACACCTTCCTTTTTGCATCTACTTTTTGGTGGACATATGATGCTTGGCGCTACATGTTCTGAAAACTCAACTACGAGCAAAGGAAAACCGAGGGCGTGACATGAAAATTTCATGACCTCCCAGTCATAGTGTTTTAGGATTATGTTTGTTTTTGATTACCCGGTGTGTTTACCAGAGCCCGAGTCTCAATCGAATCGTAAGACGGCTGAATAAGCTTGCCGGGACTGAGCCAAAATGAGAAAATCCTGACAAAAGTCTCTGCTTCAATGACCACCGTCACCAGCTCATGTAGCCATTTTTTTATTCCCAAAATTTCTTGTAACTTGGGAGCTTTTTCCTCTATTTTAATCCTACTTGTTCGCTGAATATACGTCCAAGTTCTTTGCCGTGAAGGCAAAGCTATGTTGGAAAGTAAGGGAGAGCACTATTAACAATTCCAATGAAATCCTGGGGGACTTCCTGAACGCCTGTTTAGGAAGGGAAATTTGGGATTTCGGTAGTCTTTCCCATATTTCTAGGCCCAAAGTTACCAGCACTGTTAGTATTAGCGACTATGAGGAGAAAGGATTTTTCCGTAAGTAAAAAAAATTGAAAAAAGGTTTCAAGGAAAAGTATAAAAGTGCTACAAAAGAATACTTTGCTTTCGTGATTTGTTGGGTAACTTTTTAGGCCTCTGGGTTGCTCTTTGAACATGGAACGTCTAAAAATTGTATAGAAACTCTGGAAGCAAGTCCTTTTTTCTTTTCCTCGAGGAATTTATGGAAACTAGAAAAATATAGCGGATCTGGGGGGTGAGGGTGCACGTTTTCTTTGGCGGCTGGAGTTTGCTCATTGCGCATGCAGCACTGAAGAAGAGGATCAAATGAATTTGAAGTTAAGAGTTGGGAAGTTGGGACATTCAATCAGGAAAGCCATTTGCACGACTTCGACCCAATCCCAGGCCGCACAATAGTCGTTAATGTCGAGATTGTTAAACTAATGGCGCCCTGTCGCGCTTCCTTGATGAATAGAGTCGAACGCAACGACCGGAAAATGTTTTCGAACTTTTTTTTTCGTTTTTCCTTGGAAGCCAACAGCTTAAAAAAGACTCATATGCAAGTCAGATAGCATGAAAACGTTTTCTGTATAGACATGCATATTGTTATTTGTGTATATTTCTATATTTCATGCTGCCAATTTGTTTCTTGTTGGAAATGGAGTTGACAAGAGGCAGCAATCCGGTTGAAACTACGAAAAGCAACCGTTATTATATCTTGTCTAGTCAGCTCTGTCAGCGCGGAAAAAAGAAAAACGCTTGATGGAGTAGAGTGAATTGAATGGTCTGGACACGTCAAGTACATTCAGTAGTAGTACACTGGGGTTTTGACAAATGTTACGGCGTTGAAAAAGAAGCACTGTTTAGCTTTGTACCCTCGGACTGCGTTATCATTACTGCGTAAAGAATTGTCCCTTTTTTGTATAGGAAGAGATACAAAATGTGTTTGCTTGGTACGCTTTTTAAAAGCAATAGAAACTTGCAGAACACACTAGCAATGTTGCGTACATTTTATACTATAGCATAGGAACAATGTCCGCGTGGATCGGTAGATTTTACCTGTATTGCTGCAGCTCAAAACTGCGCAGAAAACCAGGAACTGCGTTCATACAATACTCCATAAAAGGGGATTAATTGTTGTCAGCCCTGAAATTGTCTTCTCGTTTGTTTCTCTTAATCCCACCGAATGTAATTTCTGCAATGAAACTAATTCGCCCTATCCACGAAGTCTTCCAGTAATAATTCACCATTTTTTCTGCCACTTAGCCGGCATGAACGAAAGTACTGCACAGCAATGAGAGACGAAAAGGAATAGCGGCTACCAGGCCATGTTTCTGGTTGGATAGCAAGGCTCAATTCAAATCGTTATAAAATGAAGATTTCTTTCATGCAGCCCCCGCAAAAAAAGGAAGGGTTGTCTTCATTATTCTATTTTTAAGGCATGTTGTTCGTTGGCCTGGCTCGTGGCATTTTCTGTATGCCATCAAAAAAAGCAAATAGACGTTGAAAAGTAGAAAAATAGAAAGTGTGATCTCTTCCGTGTATTAATTTGACTTTAGCCACACGTTAAGATGACATATTTGAAACCGAAAGCCATAGGCCGTGAATAACATAAGAACAGCATCTTCCCAAGTCGTTGTAAAAACAAACAACGGCATTTTATCTTGCCTATGTTTCACAACCACAGACTTCTCGTGCTTTTTCTCCTGCCTTTTCAAAGCCTGGTATTTAGTATAGCGCATAAAAGCCCTATCCCCTGTCCCGTACCCAGGATTTTTTTTCGAGGGGGGTTTTAACCCGAGAACTTGAAATCCTATTTTTGTCGTATACAATCTTTCC
>RJJA01000158.1:62702-127240 GCA_003724045.1 Lepidurus arcticus
AAACCAAAGCTCAATTTGAAATAAACTTATCAAGTACCACATGCTAGAAAAACGTATATTTTTCATTTGCGGAAACTTTTGATGGAGGTTTAACCCTCCCCCCCCCCCCTTGGGTACGGGCCTGCCTATATCCCTTTAGCTCGAGATAATAGGGTATCACATTCCGAGTTAACCCAGCGCCCAAAAGGACAAACATGTAATTATGTAAAGGGGGGAAAAAGAGCTACTGAATGTATCTTTTGATACCTCGTATTCCGTATTTGTCTGATTGGACTCTCTTTTGAGCTTTTCGGGCACTTCTTTATCCCACGATATAGTCCGTAATTATAGGTATTCCTTAGCAGTTCAACAGTAATAACTTTCGTAAGAGTCATTTGGACTGGAAGCTATTTGGAGACGCATTAAACTTTTAGCATTGTTTCCTCCACGTATTAGTATCAGTAACAGGCTTCGACCTAAACTGGTATATAAATAAATAGTAGAAAGGAAACTGGAGCACGTTCTGAAACAGATCAGTTAGCTGCTAATTTCTGGGACCGTTATAAACCAGTAAGGAAACTGATTTCTACCTCGTCAATACGCCTTCTTGGGGCGGGTTTTCCTAAGCTTCGATCGTGAACAACACTGAAACGCAGTTCAATAGCATGGTCAGCAACACGTGAACCAGGTTGAAACGGCAATTGCAGTTGCACCGCTAATGGCAGCATTCGAGAGCTAATAAACAGTCTTGACCGAAACGTTAGAGGTTGTATTTTATCATTACCATTTTATTTCAAGTCGTTGGTGCATAAGTGCAACCGACCATCCACAAAAGAAGCATTATATCTCCTACAGCTTTTTTTACTGCCAGAGTAAAAATTACTGGCAATGCGACGCCGAACCAGAAGTGTTATTGTAGCAACGTGCACTTTTCCCGCAGATATATCCTTTGAAGATGGTAGTGGTGATATGGGATCAAGTAAGAACTATTGTACCTTTTCACTTCTTTTGAAGCTAGGAAAAAAGCGTTTGGCCAAATGTGGGAATCTGACGCATATAATAAGACCCCCCTCTTGTTGGAAAGAAAACGCGTCTCCTTAAACTACGGCAAAAAGCTGTGCGACATCCGTCAACTGTCACCTTGCAGATAACTTGGGTTCTTCATGTGGACTGCGTGCATAGAAGAGTACCGTATGCACAAAAAAGCAGGACAAAGAAGAATAGAGAGAGCACGACTTTCATACAATCAAGGCCCCTTGTCTTGGAGGGGAAAGATGATTGCTGACGGGAAAAACAGAAGTATACTTTTATCTCCGTTTCCGTTCCTTCTGGTGTCGTGTCAGTCCCCTGTGCACCAATAAGCCGAACGGGTCTATGATATATGTGTGAAGGAGGGCGACAAGAAAAACAATTGGGTCCTTTGCTCTTGCCTTTTGGCCCAACTCTGCATATAGTTAGGTATGAGGGACTGTTACAGCAGTATTGACAAGCTACCAGAAAAGTTGCTCGCCACAAGACAGGCTCGGCTGCTAGGAAGGCATAAGCATTGGTAATGACTGTCGTTAAACGCTAAGGTTATTGCTCGAAATTTGGCATTCAGAGCGGCAGCATGAGGATAATTTTTGTTGCCCAGGATATTACTGCTGCCTCTCCCAGCCTTACAAAAACGTCGTTAAACTATAATGCACGGCATCTGCCACAATTCCTTTGCTTCTAATTTATAAGCAAACGGATGTATTACCCATTTCAAAATGACCTCATCATTATTATATTTTTCTAGCAATAACCGCCGACTGTTTTTCTTCTTCGAATTCCACTGACTACAGTCCGACTGTCGGGAAGATAGCAATACGCAATACGTAACTCACTGAATGTGACTTGGCTCAAGGTGGATTGGACAGCATAGAAGTGTATATCAATGGCTCAGTAGTATCCCCTGCGGCTTTAGAATAGCGCACCTTCATTCATGTATAGGAATGTATCCATTTTAATACGGTAGAACAACATTCCCGAAAATATGTGAAAGAAGATTCATTCAAGGTACCAATAAAAACTTTGTATTAATTTTTATTTTTTTACCAGAGGCTTAGTGGGATTCCCTGCGGCTTTAGAATTACACACCTTTCGTATGGAGGAATTTTTCCATTTTTGTACGGTAGAACAGTGATAAAGAAATTAAAGAAGAAAGAAGATTTCAAAGTACTATGCAAACTTTTTTATATGTTGTTTGTTTGTTTTTTTACCAGGGGCAATCACGTGAAAAAGTAAGAACAGTAAGTGTTTACAGAGTTAGTGGGTGCACAATCCGGGAGGTGTAATGACGCTGAGGACGCGTCACGAGAGATGTGATTTGGTTACGGACGCTCAGTGACGAATTTGTGCGGGATAGGGTAGCATATGGTGCATTGGTTCTAAGGATGGAGGCTTTGATGATAGGGAATTTGTGAACAAATAAAGGGCTCGTGTGACACATCCACAAAGGGCCAAAACGGAAGAAGATGAAAACAGTGAAAAGAGGAAGAAAGCTTTCGTATCAAGGGAATAGGCTTGGACCGGTTCTTTTAGATTGGAGGAAATTAAGTTTTGCCACTTGGGTGCGTTGACGAGCATCTCACTCCAACTCCATTTCCCGTATTGGGAACGCGGAACCTAGGCTTAAAGGAACCGGAAAGTGTTGAGCGTTTCTCAAGTCATATCAATGTAATCAGCAGTCTTATATACTCTTCACTTTGTTTGCCAGAAATTGGGAATTAAAATGCCGACTGAGGCGTATATCTTCTTCCTTTTTTTATTTTCCCTTTTTAATGAAAAGTCTCATTTCTTGGCGGGTCAATGGAGTCCTAAAAATGTTGAGACCAGAGGAAGGGGTTTTGATCAGAGCTGAGGTGATGGATGAAGCTATAAGGTTGGAGCATGAGTATTTTTCAAGCAAGCCTTGTGTACGCTGCCGTTATTTATTTATTTATAGCCGCCATCTTAAATGAGTTGTGCTGGACGGAAAAGGAAGGAAGTTCGGCGTGAGCGTCAGACAGCTCATTGGCCTTGGGTTCCTGCATTGCGAACCTAATTGATTGAAATCGGTTTCGTTACGTTCCCGTTGTTGGCAGCTGCCGCCAAAAGTGCGGATTGAAAACTAGGAACAGAGACGCTCGGATGAAAACCAGCTTTTTCTTTAATCGTAACGACTTTATTTTGATGGCGATGTCTAGTTTTTGGGTTCTCTTCGTGTTTTTATTTCTTTGATGTATTATTGGCTGCATTGGCATGAGCCAACTTTGATTTCGTCAAGTTCAGCGGTCGGCCCACACTGTTATTGATTACTGTTTGAACGCCTGCTAAATGTAAGCTCCGTTCTGCATGTTACATCCCTTGTCACAGCAACACCCTGGGTCGTCATTAATCTTATCATATCTCTACCTCATCTCTTTTCGCTTCGTGTTGCTTCATACCTATTGTCTCCTTGCTGCCTCTCCAGGGATTTTCTCGACGAAACGAAAAAAGAAGAAGCTTTCAATATTGACCGGTTTTTCTGGAATCATTGGACTGTCGCAAAAAGAAGACAACTTGATGCCAAGCGTATACGACCTCATGACAGCCGTCGTCTAAGGTTTAGACGGCTGCTCTTTAATCTTCATAACTGTAAGAAATAGTTCGTCATCAGCCAGCTTTACTATGGATTTTGGACTCCGTTGAGCGCTCCTGGTCCTTTTTTTAACGTCACTGCCTCCTCTTAAATAGCCTGGGCTGTCCCATCGATAACAATTACTGCGAAAAGCAACGAAGGACACAGCTTCCATTGCCTTTCGCAGTCACTGATCCCGTTTTGTGCTTCGTTCCACGCGTATTTTACGAGAATGACCCTTCAGTGCCCTTACTACTTTCCTGGCTGAGGTCTTTTTGGGTGGTTAGTCTTGTATTTGGGTCGCCAAAGAACAAGGAAAGGAAAAAGGAAACGAAAAAGAACGATCTTGGGTGCCAGAAGCGTTACCTGGATGAAGCTGAGGCGACATGCATGGGCCCTCTGCCAATCCCTACGCCGAACACCAACAACACTGCCCAAGTAGCCAAAGTCCACGCTTGGGATGTCATGTCTGCGAAAAAAGGCTGGAGAGCCCAATTCAAACTTGTACTCACACTCCCAATTGTAACACAGCAAAGTCACGTGAAGGGGGACAATCCTTCGATAGCGAGCTCGTTCCCGATACTTTGTAGAGGCTTCTTTTCTTACTGGCTGACATTCGTTAGTCCGTTCTTCGCTCCTAGTCTTATTGAGAACGGGTCACTTTCGTGTCAGAGATAAACCTCGAGTTGCTATGGTGAGTTACCGAATCCGTGCATGCAGCAGGGGCTTTCCTGGTACTGGGATTATGTATTAGTAATGATGTCGCAAGTTCGCAATCAAGTTGCTGACTAGGAAAAGTTTCGGATGCGCGGGTTTGGAGTTTTGCCTTCTCAATTATTGGAACGCGTGCTCGCTCAGCTAGACGGGATTCGGGGGTCCAGGCAAATTGGATCAGACTTGCAGCAGCAGTACTCTAAGTTACGCCTTTCATGGCTTCTCAAGTACGAAAACCTTTCATTTCACATATTGGGCTTTCCTCGAGGGCGGAATTCAGTACAACACTTGGCCCAGGAGTATAACTGGTTCCAAGTCCAGCTAATCTGTATTAGATTTAATTTTCTCACTTCACTCGCAGTTAAAGACGAGATGGGTTCACGGGATGGACTATTGTTGTGGTAGTTACGGTGTGGGAATTTCTGCGAGGGATGGTTGATGGTTCAGGCTAAAGGTTGATTAGCGAAAAAGAAAAGGCCTGCATTGCAGAGCTGCTACTGGAAGGCGTCTGAGACTGTGTATGGAGACTAAGCGAATCCCCGGGCCTTGGCTTGAGCTGAGGAGAGTACTCGGGGAAAAGGTCGTGGAAGCATACGAGAACACCACGAGCACGACGTCGACGTCGTCTTCGTAGTCGCTTGGGCTCCATATCGATATGAGACTCTCTGCTCGTGCGACGCCAGTGCGCAGGATTCGGGTGGCGATCCCTTTTACTGTGCCGAAAAGGTCCTACCGAAGCCCGAAACTTTCTATGCAAAAAGCCCCGAGTTATGTACGTAACATTGCCGGAATCTTCCGCAAGTCAAAGGCATATAGGAAGAGAGGAAGGGATCTGGTGAACTTGGCCCTGTAGGCCTAAGGGGTTAGCGGAAGCAAGAAGAAATTAAATAATAATATTCCGGGGTTCCCGCAGAAAGTCTTTATCACTTTCAACCTTTAGGCCGAGGGAGAGTTTTCCAATGCTGCTGGCATTTCTTTCTTGTCGGCACACGTTTGAACACCCTAAGAGTTTGAGTGATGAGAGTGTGGCGTGTGGCAGAGCTATTAATAGGCGCCAAAAATAGGATCGTTTATGTACAAATATTAAAACAATGTACGGTTCAAGTGCCCTTCAAAGTTCCAACAAAAGATCCTCGCGAGCTTCTAAACAAGCGCTTCCTCGTCTCCTGTTGCCTCGCAATGTATGCAGATTATGTCGCCCAAGTTTTGTTAGTCCTTTTAGACCTTCCTTACGATCTCACGGAGCCGCCTGAGCGGCCCCAGGGCTGAGAATTGAACTTGGGACCTCAAGATTGTTGCGGTAATTACTCAGTCATGGCCCCTGGGCTGTTTTTCAGCGTGCTGTCATGCATAATGTATTGAGGAGGGGCTCGGTCCGAAGCTAAGAAGGCGAAGAAAGTAGGAGTCTGAAGGGGATTCCAAGGAAAAAAGCCCCTCCCCCCCAAAAAAAAGAAAAAAAGGAAGGAAAAGAATCAGAGGTGTTTGTAGATACTACACTCCGTGCGGGATACGGAACTGCTAAGCGCTAAACTGCCTGGGTGCTGGTGCATGGTGCTGCACAGATTCTCAAGCATCCATCTTGATGGCATCCAAGGGGCCTCCATGATCTGTCCAGCACGCAGCAGATTTATTGAGAAACATAACTTTCCCCTCCTTTTCCACCCTACTGAACTCCCCGTACACCGCAAAAGAAGTATATTACCTTTCTCAAGAGGGCATACTACGGAACCGTGGAGAAAAACTACCCTTGGCCCATGCTGCTGTGCTGCACGCGCGTCAATTGTAGATCAATAGTTCCCGAATGTCATGATCAATACCCGGGAGCCAAAACATAGAAAGGATTGCTAATATTCTTGTGTGCTTTAGCGGGTTACATGTGCTGCAGTAGTGTCGCTCTCTTCTTGTACAGCTGCGTCCCCCGGAAAACCGGCAATTATTAAACTTCCTCTTTGGAAGCTCGCGATTTATCCTCGGCATATCAATATTTAGATACCCCGTGTCCTATGCCTAACGCTCTTGCCTTAATCTCTAAATAACTCTGCTTATAGCGTACTGGTAAACTCTGTATTATTAGCTGGGCCTCGTGAGCCATCTCATTAGTACGTTATTTCCCGGTTCATTGGAAATTCCTATTTCACTCCAGCCATTCTTAGGTTCAAGCCGTACCTTAAATGAAAGAATAGGTAACTTTTTTAAGAAGAAAAAGAGCTGTTTATAATCGAAAAAGCTTTCAAGTATGCTGAAAAAAGTTCGATTCTCTCCTGGGAATACGGGTACGGGGTCTTGTAACACGGATATCTATAATAATTCCAGGGCGAAGTGAACAGTGGAGGGGTCAAGAGTGTAAAGAAAGGGGGGTGAACGCTCAGACGGGCAAAGGCGACGAGATCAATAGGCCACAGTGGTTTCTCCAGGAAGCTGCTGCTGGGAAGGCCACTTCCGACACTCGGGATTCTCATACTCTGGCTGTGAGGGGCAACCCCTTCGTGCCAGGCTATCAAGGTATGGTTGTTGTATGCATATTTGTTGTGTGCAAACTTCGGGAACAAGGTCGATAGGTAGGTAGGGTCGGGCATTCTCAGGTATGTCGCCATTCGGGTGGAATTACTTTGACTATGTACCCAGGAATCGCTTAAAAGCCAAAGGGGGGTGAATCATGGGAAGCGAAACAGAAACCAACAAAAATTTCAATATCCGAAAGCTAAAGTGCATTTGCGAGAGGCTCTTACTGGCTTCTAGTTGCCCCAGAGCATAAAGAACACTTGGATTCGTATGCTAGGTTTTGGTACACCGTAAGCCCATTTTTGTTATCATTATTGCCGATGTACACGGAACACGTTAAGCATTCGTCTATTGTATTTCACTTACGCAGCGGGGAATCATTGTGATAAGGTCGCGACGGGGGCAATAGTGGAGAATAGAAAGCTAAGAGTATAGCGAGAGGGTCACCGATCAATTGCGCGGACCGCATGTGACGCTTCTGCATTCAATTTTTAGGCTAACCCGCTTGTCGATCTGTTCCTACTGTCTGTACTGTCTTATCGTATTTCTTAAAAAAAATAATAAAATATAAACCGAGGCTAACTAATGCAAGGTTGGAGGCACTAGGCTGTATAAGGTGGCTGTTTGCTTTAAAAACTCATGTTATTTATGCACGCCATACAAATACTTTGCTGACGTGCAACAGAGATTGAGAAACCTGCCGTATGCGAAACCCAGGCAAAGAACGAATATATTTTTGTCTATTTATTTGACATGTTTTTCCTTAGGAACATTGGAAATACGTACAGTATACGTCGTACGTATACGCTTTCAATATCTGAATATGAGTGGGTGTAGCAACGTAGTTTGGCTGCATCTGTAATTACTGTTGCGCAGCAGGCTTCCCACGTTATTGTCTATTCTACGTGTAAATATTACGGATGTAAATTGATTGTTTTAACATTAAGAAAATGTTATTTTAGTAGAGCTAATTTTTAATTCAAATTCAATTAGTTTCGAATCTCGGGGGATTTTTCTTTGACGTAATTCTGGAAAAAGTGGGACGAAACAAGATTGAGCAACTTTGCGACATTTAATGAGATGCGTTGCTGTTATGTACTTATATTGCTCATTTGGCTTAATTAGACATGAACTTTATAAACTAAGTTTTTGTTACACTTTATAGCAGCGATAACTTGAAAACTATGGACTAAGATGTCTTGTCTCTATTTTGCACTTGAAACGAGAGGCACAGAACAAACGACATTGCTGCTGCTGGCAATGTGGAAGAGACGGGAACGCTTCGTGTATACTCTGCAGTCGTCTTTGCCAGGGATTTCCGTGTGAAGGGTTTCTCATCTAACGGGGAAATGAGAACAGTCATAAAAGAAGATTGTAGGTAGTAAGTGCACCAACTCCATGTTGTAATGATGTTGTCGTGCATTTTTTTATGTTGTTCTTGGATCTTCACGCTCTTTTTTTCCACCAATGCTGTGTTAAAGTTTCGCAACATCTTCATACCTCCTTGAAGGACTCCTTTTTCTCCCATTTTTTACGTATCTGGTTATATATCCTTCCAATTACTTGGGTAATCTCCATGGTGATTACATGGAGATACCTTCGGTTTGTTTATGGAATAACTGTGTCATTTCTTATTTCGTTCGGAGAGTCTCCTTTAAGTCCACCATTTCCTTTCCCCCCTTTTTTATATGTGTATATATCTCAATATTTATATTTTTCTCAATATTTAGAATCTCAATGGTGATTACGTGGAGCTGTCTTCGGTGTTTTTGTGGAATAACTTTGTCATTGCTGATTTCTTTGAGAGAATCTCCCGTAAGTCCAGTTTTTTTGGTGAACACAGAAACGTTCGTTTCCTTGCCAAAAATGGTAAACAGTGACGCCCGAATCGATCCTGTTATATTCTGTGCTGGGACGGATCGTGTTTGCGCTGCCGAGGTTGATTTGAGCTTCTAATTGTCCCTCTTAAACTCTAATTTTTTTTTGACAAAAATATTTTTGCTGTATTGGAGCACTCAAATCAAAACCCTTTAAAGCAGTTTCCCACCGTCTATGTATAACATTAATTATATTACTTAGTTATATTTCCCATTAATTATGAATGACTTATATTTGACATTTATTCATATTTAAATATGAATTATTTATATCCCCACGGCTAATTAAGATGCTGCTCTTAAGCTAGTTTTTACGGGACGTAGATAGAGCTTGAACAAATAGGCGCTTTTACGCAATTGCTGCTGTCGTTGATTTGTCTTGAGATGGAAGGCTCTACCTATTGTAATTGCCTTGTAAAGTCGATATCCGTGTTTCTCCTGTCGTCAGTTTCGTTCAAAAGAACGGGTGTCGGTAAAACTATTATTGATGTAGGATGAGAGGATTATGTGCTTAAGAAAAGGCCGACTTGATGAGCAGCTGGCATGGAAGCAGTGGCGTGACGGCGTGACCAATTTTACGGACCTTGCACTTGCAAGTAAAGGCTCCACATTTTTGCGGGAGGATGTTAGCTCTGGTCGGGGAATCTCTGGTTCGTTGGTGGCAGTATCTCACGGTCTGCGATGCTAGAGTAAAGCCTTTAGGTTTCTTTTGATAGCCTGTCCACAGTTCCTTGATTGGGCCACTGGCCATGTAATGACATGCCCTGGCCACTAGATCGGCACTGCTTCCCAGCTTGTTTGTAGCGAAAGCTCATCCATCAGAGTAGAACTCCTGCAGTGACCAAATGTGGCAATAATCTAGATTCCCGAGTAAAACCCCTTGCTGCACACCCCTTCCTAACGATCCAAAAACTTGAACGCTCGATCGGGATAGCCTCTTATCCCCGGATCTTTTTATGTTCAGAACTGTTAAAGATCTGGCGGAAGCTTTTTACACGATCTCTTTTCATTGGGAAGGTTGAATCGATCAAGTCTGGAAAACGTTGGTTTATTTTGTCGTTTGGCACACAGTATACATATGGAGGGGGAATGTTCGACAGCTACGAGTAACAATAGTGCAATTTTACAGTCTTATCCGGTAAGGGTTCATTAATCTGTCTGCGGATGACTATAAGGATCACATGTATACAGAATAAAACGCAAATAGTGGTTTTTAACGTTGTTTGGAAGCAAAACTCTTTGTGATTCGTTTCACTCCATGGTTTCAGTTCGTTTCAGTATGCTTGTGATCCTTATAGTGCACTACAGGCAAAGTGTGCAAATATTTGGAATGTCATCGAAGGAAAACTTTAGTCTTGAGTACTACATGGGGAGATGGAACACAATGGGCGATAAAGTTGACTTTGTATATAACAATTGTTCTCAAGACTGTCACTCTCAATGCACTCTCACGAATATAGTACATGTGATAGAATCGTCGCTACAAGATATATAGGACACTCATGAAAACCGGTAGATCGATGAAAAAGAGGATCAGTCTGAGTTCTTCGTTCATTGCCTCAGCAGCAGCATTAAAAGGTCCAGGTATCAAGCGCAGTTGATTCTTGCTGACCGGAAGAATGAGTGTCTCTTCATGACACGGAAGGACTCTGCAACAATGAAAAAAGAACAGGCAAACTGACATAAGAAGGTGTTGATTCCCGACCTCAACGCCAGGGTTTTACACGAAAGAAGACGCATATCGCTTTCGCCAAGAGACGCGCTGATACTTTTGTTTACAGATCCGTGTTTGGACGAAAAAACAGCGCAAAAGGCTCTTCGATGGCATTGCAGAAGAGAGAGCATGCACGCTTGTGAAGAAACGCAAGCTTAAAGAATGAAAATGGATCGGCCGTGATTTTCCAAGTACCACTTACGTGAGGGAAGTTGTTCTCCATACCGCCTGTAATCGAAATACGAGCCTTCGCCCTCATTGCCTCCGCCAAAGTGGTCTATAAGAAGGAAAAGGAGAGAAAAACGTGGTGATGAAAGTCAGGGAAGACGACAATGCACGAGCGAAGAAAACATCTTAACAAGATACAAGCCTCCCCTTTTTCCTCACCACCAAATCCTCCTCCCAAAAAACTAAAAAAAAATAGGACCCAGGCGATAAGAAAGAAATGTCTTTCGATGTATTGGTCCGTGAGTTTTTGGTTTCACTTTTTTCCTATCCCAACGGTCTCACCCACTAACCTCGGTTAAAACTTCGAGCAGGCCCCCCTCCCTCTGATTTTTATTAGTTGTCTTGCCTTTTTCCATGGCCGCAGAACACAGCCTCTTTCTGTGTAATCATGGGCCGAAATATCCCCTTACTCCGCAGCTTTTCTTACGTCAAATCCCCTTGCCACACAGCCACACCCCCTAAGTCTTCCCGTGCATTTAACGAAATATGAGCCCAAAGCTTTTATCCTATACATTCGCCAAAGGACATTAATGGAAGACGGGGCCAGAAGAAAATATTAGTGCCGGAAAACGTTACCAGAGCTGATTCTTTTCGTCCTGACAAAGATAGTGTTTTGGACCGTGACAACCTCTAACAGAAAGCAATACCTTTCCATTCAACAAAACCAAAGAAACAAACCAAAAAAAGTGCCAGGCAACCGACTGGCAAAAGAATTTGTTTTCTTTCTCTGGCACAGTGAATTATCAGTAAAAAAATGAACGTAAAGAAAAGTATTAAGTATGTGTAATGAAAGCTTTGTAGGAAAAAGGACAAGGCAGTTCAGTCCTTGGGGATTCTAGTTTTCTTCTAGCAAAAAATTACGTTGCTGTAGTATACCTTTTCTTTATCCGCATCCACTCGCGACTTGTAGAAAAATTCAATGAGAGCCACTCCCATTGCTAGCACCAAGCCGCCAATGAGAATATAAAATATCCCGGCTACATTACTGAGCGACAATTCATTCTGAGTCGTTTCCTGTGGAAGAAATAGGACAGTCGATGGAAAGGTAATGATCAAGGATTAGAACTTTGGCCCCACAGGAGCCAGGCAAGAATTAATGACCAGCATTTAACGTCAAGGAAGTTAGTTGTGTGGGGGGTTACGACGTGACACACCGCGTGCGCGATGGAAAGATCGATGGACCAGGTGGTAATTTACCCCTTTTTCGCGTCTCTGAGTTACAGTTAAAGCCCTGCCGACTCCCTCGCCGTTTTAAGTGAACGATGGCTCAACTGACATGGGCGTTAACTGCGAGCCAAAGCAAGCAAAAGTCAAAAGTCTCCTTCATCGTAGAGCGATGCCGAAGTTGGGTCACGGCCCTCGACATCTTTGGTGGCCAGCACCGTACTCGCGAGCTTGGGGCAAAGTAATGGTTCGTCCGATGTTTTGGTGGGGAGTTAACAAGGATTCCATGTGGAAAGATTCACACGAGAAATAACAACACGCCGTTGAAGGTTGAAGGCAGGAGGGGTAACACTAGCGCAGAGCTTTCCTTTGCCATTTTGGAATTTGACGCCGGTGATAAATGGCCCTGGAAATTAGGCAGTAATCTAAGGCTGCGTACCTGTTTATCAGCATTGGCACACTCACTACGATCGTACCACCATTTGTTTTTGAGTCGGGCCAGATCTTCGTTTTCCTTGAGCGCCAGGACCACCAAATTAATTTGCTCCCTGCAGGAAAAGAACAGCAATTAGAGCTGTTTTTTAATCTCCGCCTCCCATGTTAGTGATAGCAATGTTAGTCCTACCTCAGGGGCGAGCCGAGCGGTGTTGCGACGCCATATCCTTTCGAATCCAGGTTGCGTCCTACTTTCATGGTGTCGCAAGGCAGACGTTCGTTTATGTAGTCATTCTTGGGAGATTCCACTAACAAAGCGTATTTGCCTTTCGATTGTCGAACGCGACGGATGCCTTCTTCGTAATTCTTGACGAAAACGTGCTTCCTGGCGTTCATAAATTCCCACATTCGGCTATACACCCCGATTTTGGAATTCTAGACCAGTAATATTAGATTCGTTTGCGAGCCAAATGCGGGGTTGACTTATACTTTGAAAAAGTCTTTGGTACTGCCGGAAGCTAGAGTGCCGTATTCCACTTCAGTTTGCTTGGCCAAGTCATCGGCTGAGTTGATTGGAGTGACCATTCGTTCGACTGTCAGAAAGGCAGCCAGGTTGGCAGTGTACGATGAGATTAGAATCAAAGTGAAGAACCACCATACAGCACCCACAATACGTCCAGAGGTCGACCTGAGAAGCGGTAATACAATACAGAGCATTAGTTATAGTGGTGGATTTCCTTGTTTGGAAGCAAAAGGAAGGGGCAAGGAAATGCGTTAAGTAACCGAGAATTTTGAGAACGTCAAAGCAGTACCTCGGAGAAACATCCGCTCCTTGGGACATGAACGCAGCCAAAGTGAACCACAGGCTATTTTGGATACCAAAGTCATTGACAATTCGAACGCCTGATAAGGTTTCTTCCACGACCCATTCACAAGGTCCGAAACGACTGACGAGGAAAAGCGTGATGCTGACCCCAATGTACGCGAATGTCATACACATCCAAACCTCATGAGATAATGGATTCATGAAGCTGAAGACTCCCGGTATCTTTTTTTCGGGTTTCTTAATCATGATGCTGATACCCAGCTCCATGAAAGGTTTACTGAAATCCACTACTGATTCCCGCTGGGAGCTGATGGTGATGCCACCCATGCCAATATCAGCTTCCTAGTCAGCCATAGATATACACACACAACTTCCAATTAGTTTTTGCTTAGCCAGAAAAAAGCGTGTGTGCGCTTTCTGCAGTAAGAACTTGCGCTCCTGTGATTCCAAGCTTTGGGTGCGTTCAACCATCCCAAGGATGCGTATAGACGGGAAATTCCTTGTCTTTTCCCGGACTTTGCACGTGGAAAGGGGAGACATAACAAGCATGCAGCGAATGTCCTCACCTAGGTAGCGTTACACTGCCAGCTTTCAACAAACTTCCCAAAGAAAACCAGAAGGAATTGCTGAACGTGAACTCATTGACGTAGTACATGCCTCGTCGAGGATTGTGCATCTTTTTCCAACCCACGCGGCTCCAGCGATGCACGGCATAGAGGACTAATGAGACAGCTATGAAAACTGCCCCGACAGCCGCCCATACTTCCATAGCTAATGGTGACATGAAGCTGAAAAATCCAGGTTTCTGCTTCATGGGCTTTTTTATCATAATGCTCGTGCCCAACTCCATAAAAGGTGAACTAAAATCCACCACACGTTCGCGGGCTTCCGTAATCGTTATGCCGCCTGCAGCAATGTCTGCCTCCTAGAAGTCGGTACATCACAACAGAACGGCTCAAAGCTCAGTCTCTACTAAGTTAATTTAGTCAGCCAAGGTTTATTTGCACAAGTTTAAGCCGGGAAGGGATGTTTAAGTCTTTATCCCTGCGACGGTACGAACGCGAACCCAAAGCTTGGCATCATTTTTAAAAATGAATTGCAATAATAATAATTAATAATAAACTAATTATCTTTTGTTATATATTCCATGTTTTTTATAGGGAAATTAAGCAGCGAGAACCGGTAGAGTTATCCGCATTTTGTAATTCGTAATCTTTTTCTTCTGCTTGACGTTTAAAGTCGATCCGCGCCATCTAACGGGTTGTAATTCGTAAGTTCTGGCTAGAATTGAGTTTCATTGGACGGTGGTGCCATCTAACGGCGACCTTTAGACCAACAAGTCGTGTTCGTAGTTCGGGCGTTTTATGCGCGCAAATCTCTTTCTATTTTGTGGTTCCTGAAGTGTCAAGTTAAACAAGACTTACCCTACGAATAAGTTCGCCAATAAATCCATCCCAGCCCCCAGGTACGTTAGGATTTTCATTTCCATATCGTTCGTCCTTCACGAGTCTCATTTCGTCTAAAAACCCAACCAAATTTTGAAAAGTAATATTGTAGAGTACTAGAAATTGCTTTTACATTTGATGCCTAAGCGCCCTGCTATAAGATCCATCATGTCTTTGCAGAAGCCTTCAAAGCGGTCGTTACCAGTAAGCACCTCTCCTTTTTCAGGTGTTTTGAGCATGATATAAGGTTCTTCCTATGAATGGAAATCAATAGCGAAGACAGATTGAATTGCTTTGTAGGCAGATTATGGTGCTTTTAAAGTGCGATTAATAGAATATTGTTTACGAACCAGCAGGGTAGTCACGATATAGGTTCGGTTCTTCTCGTAGCCAATGCCGGCCGGTAATCGGACGTATTTGACTGGCACACCACGGAACCCATCGGTGTCAGACCACTCCCCAATCTAAAACATATTAGAGCTTGTGAACACCGTGTGTAGTTGAGGTTTCTCGTGCCAATAGATGCGTGTTGTTAGCCAGCAGGGTGAGATTAAAGCAATGCATATAAATTACTTTGACGATATCACTATTGACAGTCATTTCGACGACGTGCAGCGTGTAATTCTCGCGCCTGCCTTCGTCGTTAAATCGCAGGACACCAGTGAGGCCTTCGTACTCGATCTGGAATGAATATAGAGCGAGTAACCAAGGGTTATACGGAGCCTGTCTAGGGAAATACTAATTTTGAGATCGAGGATGAGAACTGCCTACGTACTTTACGTGCCGATCTGGCGATTTTTTCTCCGTGTTCCCAGGGAGTGACCCATTCTCGCGTGGTGTTGCATTCAATGCCTCGAGTCCCGTTGTTGAACACTTCGCCTCGCCGAAAATTAGCCCGGAAGACATCCGATTTCTTCCGCAGTAAACGGTGAAACGTTTCAGCAACGAGCGAGACGGCGTCATACATCAATGCGGCCTGGGACTGCAATTACCCAAGAAAAAAGTATGAAAGAGGGAACCAAACCATGACATTGCGAGGAAGGGGGCACGGCGCCATCTTTTCTTTGTTTTGATTGAGGCTTAGGCACTGGTCATTATAGCCAAGGAAACAGGGGCTAATAGGAGTTTATGTCCCTAGCTTTAGGAACGGCGTATTGCAAACCAATCAACCCTCGACCTCGCCAGTGTACGACGGGTTTCGGGTCACAAAGATGAGTTCTAGTTGGTAGCAAATGAATCGTTCGCAGTACTGAAACTCAATTTGAGAGCCTGGTGGAGCCAGATCGTTTATCACGGTGAATCATGACGTTTTTATTTCAAGAAAAAAAGGTCTTGATCTGTAACAGACCCTGGTGGTCTGGGCAGGGCTTTCCCTATTACGAGATATTAAAAGTTGGAAAAGTGCACTTACAGCTATGTATGGTTTACCCGCTCCTACCCAAACGTTAGGATCCAGACGTTCCCATCCCCGCAGAAATTGCCGTACGTGCGGACGGCTGGTATCAACCAGGCGGAATCCCGTGATGTTCACAGCGCCGAACTCTTTGACTTCGCTATCCCAGCGATCATCCATCACCTAGTAAAGACGAAAGAAACCAGCGTAGCATCAGCGAAAAATAAAGCCCATTTGGCTGTCGGCAGAACACAAGAGCTCTAAAATCATCTGTTAAATTCCAAATACATACAGTGATATATCATTTTGCGCAAGATACAGATATTAAAATAGATTTCCTAGAATGTACGTATGGAAAAGCTTTCCTCTTCATCTTTTTTGCTGTTGCTCATTTCAGTGTTCATTATTTCGATTTTTTATTTATTTGTTTTTTTCTTAGGGAGACTTTAGTATTTAGGATGTTTTGTCAGAATAGGAAATGAGAGGGTGTTTTATAAATGAGGTCCTCTGTCAGTAGTGCAAGGAGAAGAAATTACGAATGTCATAAACATTCTCATGTACTACATGGATGTGCAGTATTTCTACCTCTTGTTTCTTTCCTGATTAGATATACAGATTGGCTTTATAGTTTTAAATATTCACAGACATAATGCCTAATGCGCCGTGCATTTGCAAATCTTCCTATTCTACAAACATGGGATCTTTCTTCCTTAACGCAGATGGAGCTCAGTTTTGAGCCCATTACTGGGATCCAACGAAGTATATTAAGAATATTCCAGTTCTCCTACTGTTGTTGCTCATGGAGTTTTAAGCTAGTAAAAGCTTTGTTTAAATTTGTATAACTTGAATAAGTTTAACTAAATCATGTATCTAAATTTATGACGCAGCCTTTGAAGGCCCTTTTATTAAAATATTTAAAACATAATGTTTCAATTATATCGCTAAATTTCTTTTAAATTTCTGTTTCAAGTGTATTTTCAAGTTGCGCAATTCTCATGATATAGGGGTATGACAACAGTGACATCTTTTGACAAAACAGATCAACTACTGGAAGTAAACTATGACCTTATATTATAAATATATTTATATATTTGTTAGTATATATTTATAAATTATACAACTCTTTAAACTCTTTCAGTAAATAACTTAACGGTATTTTCCAAGTATAGGATGATAGATATAATATTACCAGGATGTGGTTGCAAGAAATATCCATGCTTCGTTATTTATTTCGCCTTTTCAAATGTAAATGAGTATTTATTGGCGGCGTGTCCAAAATTCCAGCGAGTAATTTTAGTCCAAGCCTGGGGCCGTCACCCAGCAAAGTTATTGCAATGGAGAGGGGGCAAAAGGCCAGAGCGTGCATAGGCGTTGAATGCGATTATTGAAGGCCGTCTCTGTCTGGGATATTCATCTTCGATGTAGAAAGCTATGTGACCGTTGAAGCTTGAGCTTTGCATCTTCTTTTCGTCATAGGCGTCCTTATTCTCGGCTTGTGCTCCATCCCACACGTATACACAAGCTTGAATCTTTGAGAGAACAGCCTGCGGCGTTTTTATTTTATTATATTTTTCCTTTCTTTGCTATTTTTTGTGGGGGCTTTTTTTGAAGGAAACTCATCACGTAGTCCCTTCCTTTGAAAATGAAATTCTTTCCTGTCTCTTGTAGTCGTGGTGAAAGAAAAATTTATCCTCTAATAAAGCAATGGACATATAAGTAAAAAAAAATGGGAAAAAGCCAGCCTTCTTTCTTTTCCTTTTTTTCTCTCTTGTGAATCGCCATCATGTCTGGTGTGGCTTTGAAAGGCGGAAAGAGTATCTGATACAAAACACACACAAAAAAGAATGTGGAAAGCAACTTACCAAGCCACTCAAAAGGTAATGAAAATTTCGTCGTCCTAAGTGTATGTCGCGAACGTGCTGTATAATAATCTGCCGTGCCATGTCGCCGTTGCAATCGAGGACGACGTACTTTTTGCTGAACCTTTAAAAAGATCGAATGGACATTTGTCGTTATTGCACCGGAATTCCAATTTCAACGAGTATATAAGAAGACCTCCGCGCATGGGTATTTCTGATTAATTAGAAAAGGCATCCTGTAGTACCTGTCGAGTTTCTCCAGGGAGCGCAAAAAGTCCAAGGCATCCTTCCAATCTTCAATCTTGCGTACCACTTCGATGACGATACTCAAGTTCCCAGGTTGAATACTTTGAAAGAGTTGCTGGAGTCGTAGTAAGCCTGTTGATAAAAATAGGGAAAAAAGAAGAAAAACAAATTCTGGTTTAAGATTCTAGTCGCACACACGTTTACATAAAACATTACGTTAAAGGACGGATTGAAAACGACGGAAAACTGTACAACGTAGCCAATTCAGCGTCGGATTTTTTCCTCGTCATGAACCCTGCTGCGTACTTCCGATTCAGGAAGATTCAAGAGGATCCAAGAGGATTCCGTTCTTGGAGAAGTTAATGTACAAGGATTAAGTTGAGACGCACGGGCAATTGCTCGTGTAGGATCCCGAAACAGGAAATTGACCCCAACTAATGTAGTGAAAAGAGGGAATGCAAATGACCCTCATTTCCATACGTAAAATGGCATGGAACTTCAGGTTTTATTCCTGAGTGGCCCCATATAAATGAAGTATGCGACATGGCGCTTCTGTGCTTGCTGTGTGCTTGTTCCTTCCGTGCATGTATAGTGTACTGTATACAGTACATTACAATTCAGTTCACGAGCAACCAAGTTGTCATGCACGGAAACTAGCCAAGCTAAACGGGAATGTTAATTGTTATGGAGTTGGTGGTAATATGTAGAATTTCGAAATTATCTTCCAGGTTCTTTGAACCAAATGAAAGGACGGAAGTTAATTGAGTTGTTACTGTATGCACGCTCCTATTAATACCCTTGTCGAATTAAGGGATATGAGCATCAAGTAATGCAAGCTTTCGAGTCAGTATATATATACTTTTATAGATTGGTCTCCTGCATGTGCATCTAATTCAATTAGCCTTACTTGTCATGATGATGTGATCATTTCGATCTCATTGAGTAGACAAGCTTAATACAAAAGAAGAACTTAACGCCTGGAAACACCATAAAGGAGCACAGTAGGAGGGCAAGCGGAAACTCCTAGGTATTAGCTGCATATTCCGAAGAGCAACATCATGCCAAATTGGTTTGAGCTCATTAATGAAGCATTAGTGCTTCTCGGATTAGAAATCGAAATTAGAAAAGCTGCTGCTGCGTGGCTATATAGGAACAAGAAATAAAAATATCTAAAAAAAGGAAGACTGAAGAGTCTTGACGTCATTTGTATAGAGCCAAGTCTGCAACCTGTCAGCTTGTCGTCCCGGAGCGCACCCTCATCTATCATCATTAGGTTTTGTCGTCCAGATCCCAAAAAGGTATAAAGACTGTATTAAGAGAAAGAACTCGTCCGCGGTTGCCTTTTTTGTTCTTTCGTACTCTACCAATACTAAAGAAAAAACACTTTCTCATCCAACTCGATATAAGATATTCCATTTCTTCCGGCCTATGCTTTTATACAGAATACCAGGACTTATAGCGAGCAAGTTTCGTCTAAATATGGACATTGAATTAAGCGAGCAGGGATGGTTTTTATTCCAAAAAAGAGTGACAAACCTGGAAGCAGTAATTTGGAGACGGTGTACTCTCAAGTTAGGCAAACAGTTTTTGTTATCAGAGCTCAAAGAGCTAATTTACACAGGGGAACCCTTGAAGCGCTTTGATGTTCAAGCTTAATTACTGAAGCCGGAGACAGAAGGAGAAAAGAGAACCTCAAATCCGGGGCGCGAAGACATAGTACACAAGCCAGTTCACGCTCCCATTCTCGGGCAAATAATGCCCCAGTCTTTTTAGGTACAGAGCTTATAGAGACGAGTCACTCTAGTCGTCTATTCCGGGGTATACTATAGCGGGAAGTACATATGTTGACCTTTTGTATCTCTACGTTCTGGTTTGCAGAATTGTTCCCTGCCTGTTTCTATTTTTGTTTCCACGAGCAATCCAATATTTGTAATCTATCAAATCGCTTCGGTTCTTTTCTTTTCTTTTGGTGAATCTTTTACTAGAGCGTAAAAGGAGAGGTTCCCATGTTCATACGCTTGAATTGCATAGCAAAGGTGATCCGAAACCTCTCGAAAGTTTGTTCAGCTGTTTCTTGGTTTTTCTTAGCCCAAAAGGCTTCTCTTTTGGGGCGGAGGAAATGCCGATTTAATATGTGGCTTGTGGGAATTGCAGAGCTCGCTTTCCGAGCTGCCCGAAAGCACACTAGATGAAGCTTGGCGAAACTACTTTAAAGTAATTGTGTTGTCTCTGCTGGAGGCTCTTTGAAAATTGCTGCGGAAGCCCTGTAGATGCATTACTGCCGTATTGCAAAGGCGCACGGTGTTGCAGAGAATCATTCTTTTGGCTCGCAGCAGCTAGGCTTCATATCAAGTGCTACATATCAGCACACCATAGGTCTCCTGTGAGTTTACAGTGTTCAACCCATATTATACAGTTTGGGACGTGGGGTATATATGGAAGCCAATCTCCCCTTCCCCCAACAAGAAATGCTGCTTATTGAGGTGTTTATTGATCGTATTACTGCCTTTGGAGTGTCAGTTCAATATTTTCTCCATTCAGCCACCCTATTTGTGTACTTTATATCCATTTACACCCACCAGCAAAACTCATAACAAGAAAAAGATCTAACGGGGATAAAAAAAACACACTTTTGATATGCATAGTGAACTCAACACAATCTACTCCCAACCAGGTAGTTATTAATTTCTTAGGTAGTTTTCGTACGACAAGTCTGGAATGGTGTAGCTTGGTTAATTAAATAGCCCGAAGGTCTCTAGAGAAATTCTCCGAAGGAAGTCTGTAGCCGTGAGGCATTACAATTAAGTGCTAAGTGTGCTCTGTTTAAACACTTTCGGCGCTACTTCTGTCTTCACAAACCTCCAAAGACCACACACCAGGCGGAGTCTTGACGTGTAGTACAACATTTCTTCTACCTAGAGCGGAAAGAGCCTATACCCGTGGTTCCCGAACTTGTAATATATAATAGTTGGGTCAATAAGATAGAGAGGGGAAGAAAAAGAATGGAGCCTTGAGTACGTTACTTGGTAGGGTAGAAATGAGCATGCATTACGGGTCCCCTAGCTTCTGTTTCGGACACGGGTTGTTTCTGAGCAATGCCTATAGCAGCGTAGACGGATTATTCCGAGTATTGTAGTGCAGAAGGTATACAGCAAGTAAAAAAAGGGAAACGTAAGAATCGGGAACTTTTTTACGAAACAGATCAATTGAAAGATCGGAAAGCAGAAGAATAGAAAAAAATGAGATTGAACATTCGAAGCAGACAATTCCTTATTTTTGAGTAGCGGAGATTGAATTTCAGCTGTTCTGACGCCGGCTGTCACCAAGCAAGAGCCAGTAACATTCTAACAAGGTGACGCCGTGCTACCAAAGGCAAGAATGTAAAGAGACGACAGCGTGAACTGAAAAGACCTAATAACACCCAACTTTAAACTCGGGGAAAAAAGGGAAAAGTTTCTTTCACGCTCAATATAAGTTCTATTGCCGAAATTCTTCTACGTCGGACACGGGAAAAGCAGGCAGGGGACTAAGGGACTTCCGCTACCAAGTTGCACCGTAATTGCATTGAGCCTTTTCAATTTCTTCCTCCATAAAACTCGCGTAAACGATTTATGCAAACACAAGATGACAGCAGACCTGTCAATTTGTATGCCGTTGCAATTCCTGTTATTAAGAGTCCTTCCTTCTGGTTGAAAAATTGACTCCGACTTGAACTAGTAACCGAACATCTTGAAAGTTTCGGGCTCTCATGATTGCCGTTCATTTCTTAACATCAACAGTGTCTGTCAGTCGTACAGCAATTTCACAATTCTCTTTTCTATTCATTTTGTTTTCTTTTAAGGGCCTTCAGATCTTTTGGAACGCCACGCGACAAAAGGACACCGTGTACCCGACACAAGGACGACGGACCCCGACAGAAGGACGTCTTCGACGAAAGTACACCGTGTACCCGACACAAGGACACCGCGCCCCGACAGAAGGACGTCTTTGACAAAACTACACCGTGTACCGGACACAAGGACGCCAGTCCATAATCTTTTAAGAGGCCCATAGAATTTCGAGCTTAAAATGATCTCTGCTCATTGGTTAAGCGCCAGCGAGATTGGAAAGGGCTTAAGCCTTATTACAAAACACGCCACAAGGTTAGGTGAGGTTACGTTAGGTTAGGCGTCCTTCTGTCGGGGTCCGGAGTCCTTGTAACGTATTTTTCATTCTTTTTTAATTGATGAATTCGAAATTCTATTGGTCCCCTAAAAGATATAATAGCCGTAGTCCTTTAATCGGGGTCCGTCGTCCTTGTGTCGCGTTGCCTTTTTTGAAACCGCTTAGAAAATGGGATACAGTTCTAGAGCTACGTTGCTTTAACTAGAAATGAGTAAGAGCGATAACGAGAAATAGACATGTACACATCTGGTTGTCCTCCATAAGCCACCATAGGATATACTGTCCGTGTTGTAAAACATGTTGGGACGTGACTTCATGGCTGGAGCGTGCGGCCGCTGACCAATGTTACCGTGGTCAATGCTAGCCATAGTAATTTCCCCCAAGCCTCGTCCTCTTTTTTTATAGACACACACCTCCATTCTCCCTCGCTTCCCCTCTTGAGGCGGACGAAAAAAATACGTTATTAGCCAGCAGCAGGAAGCAACACAGTGGGTTGTCAGGTTAAATCTCACGGTGGCGGCTGCCGAGGCTAAAGGACGTGAGTTGCCTTCGTTTTCCGTCGAAGATAAGATTTGCGCCGGGAAAAAGTGGACCCAAAAGGACAGGAAGGAATCGGACATCACGGTTCTCTTCTCCATTCTTGGACTTGCTTTTTTCTATTTCTTTCCTATTCCGTTTCTACTTTTCTTTTTGTCTCCCAGCGCCAAATGAGTCAGGGAAAGTTCTGTTGTGGGTTTCAGCTTCCAGTTCTTTCAGTGCAGTTCGGTCACTCTTAATTGCGTCGAGCTCCCCAATGGCAGCCCACAGAACAGCCCAGAATTTTTTTATTTTTTGGGTTTACTGATTTTTCCTTTTTTCTCTCTCTCTCTCTCGTCAGCTGTTTGTTGCAAGCTTGATTACAAAGTTTCAAAACAGTTCTTTGGTCCCGCATCCTATCGTATGAAATTTGGTATGCAAAGTCACGCTAATGATACGGAACTAAACTTTCGTTTTAGCGAGGAAAAGGTCCTGAAAAATGTTCGAGTCTTCGATAAAAGAAAAGTCCCCGGTTCACAAGCGTGGCTATCTTTCTCGCCATGAGTATTCCCTTTCTGCTTGTTAAGCAAGTCACACTTGAAGGCTGAAATATTGATATTGCCCTTAAAAGACAGTTTTTTAAGACTCCGAAAGCGACATTTGCATTTTTCTCTGCGTTGTGCTTTTCTGGACGCGTGTTTATCGCTCTGTCTTCCCAACTTTAGCATAAAAACATCTTCAATGACCCTCTTAGTTGGTATTGTTATTTCAGAAGCGGAAATTACCCAACTTTGGACCCCATCCGAACCCAACTGCCGTTATATGATATACCCCGCTAAAGAAATTACGGAACCGTTCACTAATACAATTTAGTCCAAATTACACCCGAAAAAGAGCTTCTTAAACTTGGGCGGAATAGCAGTTACAGATAAACACAATTTTTACTTGGCCGACTTTTGTTTTCTACTTCCCAGCGAAAGTATGCTTTTTGTAATTTGTAGAAAAATAATGGAAGGATTCTCGAGAAATCCCCAGTTTTGCTTCAAGTCCGTCATGGCCGAAAACGAGCCTTTGAACTCCTCTTATAGCTAAAACTCTTTTACTTTATTTCGCGACGTTTTTTGCAACTATCTTCCCGCACAGCAAGGCCTTTTTCGTTGTCGTGCGGAGGAAAGCTCAACTCCGGTTTCTGAAGAAGCCATCAAAGTTAGCCCCGTTACCATAAAACCCCGGCTGATGTTGCTGACCTAGCTTTGTCAAGGGTAGGGAGCCTTTTTCTGTTCGAAACGAAACGAACTCGAGCCAAAGGCCAGTTGCCTACTTATTGTGCCGGGGATGTCTCATCTTTTTGGACAAGCTCCCGCGCATTAGTTGCGGCGGCTGCCCATTTGAGCTGCAATAATGAAACCTACACGGATGTAAGCGCTTCTAAGAAGTACTGTATGGTCTCGTCCTGTGCTAGCCTTTAGTCCTTTCAAAGACATTACAGGAAGTCTTGGCAGCGTAAGGACTTTTGGCCAAGGATCTCGTGCAAATCTCTGAAATCCCTAATAAAATCGATCGGCTTGGCTTTCTGATCTTGGCGTATGTCCTATATAGAAATTCCTTTAAATGAGAAAATATTTTCCCCAATTCTGGGGAATTGGTTGGAGAGAAAAAAATATTCGTGTTGGGCTTTATTCTGAATAGCTTTTCGAGAACGACTTGTGGAGAAGAGCTCAGATCAAAGTTTAATTTCTTTGCGGGAAGTGCTGCTATACAGGCTATCGGAAGTTGCTGGACAGCAACCCGCAGAGAAAGCTCTAGAAAAAATACCCTTTAATGCGTGGGGGAAGCAATCCGATATTTCTTTGTAGGGGAAGTAGCCAAGGACTTACAGCTGGCTACTTGTGTCCAATTGAGTCGGAAGCAACTGGCGGCAGAAGATGTTAGGCCGTTTTCAATGTGGCTCAAACTTTTAGCTTCGAAGCCAGAATATAAAGCGGCAACAGGGAATACGGCTGAAGCCCTAATAGTTGGCTTTTAGTAGCGTTGAGAGCCTTTTTCGATGGGGAACTGGATTTTCGTTGTCGGTTTGGTCTGCTGTGTACTGTACAGTACAATATAGTTGCATGGCCCCCGTGTCCCCGTGTGCACAAGGAGGCTCGTTCGTCTTGTCCACACGCCATTGATCTACACCCCATTGCGTTGGCTGCACTACACTGTAAGCTAGATCTATCAACCGCATTCAGCCAGCCAGAAATGAGTTTACTCCAAGATCTCTGATGGCGACATACACAGTGCGGAGGATGTGCTGGGGTGTATATAGTAGTAATCATCAGAATTAGCCACATAACCAAGACGGCTGCTCGTTCCTGGGAAACGTTTCTAAGAGACAGTACGGAGCCAGCGTGGTGTGTGAATCAATGCAGGCCAAACTTGCCAATAACGCAATGAAGCTGGTGAAAAGAAAGAAGAAAGGGTAACACGTATTGGCTTTTCCGTATAAATGATAGCGGCGAAGCAATGTTGGCGCTTTTCTTTGGAATCAAGGATTTATCGCTTAAAAGGCCGAGTCGAATTGGCGCACCAAATGGTGGTTATATTGAGCTTTCCCGGGTCCCGATTGTAAATCTCTCGAACTTATAAGCAAACGCCAGTTCGTAGTCGAAAACATATTATTCTTACTGTCACCTGCCATTTGTGTCACATTTCGAACCTTCAACCAACGTCCTACAAGTGTCTGCTTTGATTTTAGTCAGCGAAAATAGACGCAGTCCGACTGCTCCTTTTCCAAGATTAGAGTGCAATTGGAGTGAAACTATTTTGTAAAACATTTTTAGGGGAATTTTTGGCTGTCTCTTGGTATTACATGGGGATGCTGTAGCTTCAAAGACATTTGCTGGTACTTAATAAATAACGAGGCCAAGCAAAGCAAACTCGGGCAACAAGGTTAAGTTCTGCTTTTAAAGGGACATTTGTGAAATGAGCTTTCCAAGATAGAGCTGAAGACAATTTTTCCCTGAATCTCCCACAACGAAATAAAACTAAAATCTATATGGGGCTCTAGGTCTCAAGAGGCTGGGAGTGCGTCGCGGCACCCGTATCGACTTTGTCGGTGCCAGTGAAGGGAAAATGAAAAAGCAAAAGCTATCCTGCTGGGAACGTGCGTTCGATTCAGTAGATTTGTCCCTGGTAACGGGTCCCTCAATGGCAATTGCTTGGACATTACCGGTGGTACAAACTTCCATTTGCTCAAGTGCTTCTTCGCATTTCTCTCTTGGCTCACTCCCTGTCGTTCTTTTGCGCCGCTCTGCCTTGTCTTTATACGAGGCTATCGGTTCTGCTTCCATACCATACAACCGATACAGATACAGCAGGGAACTATACCGCAGCCTTGTTCTCGGATGTTTACCGTATCATGTCAACGTGACTTTCTGACGCGGAGACTGGATCCTGCGCTGTGACGTAGACATGAGGACTACGGAGCATCCGGCTTAAGGACTACAAACCCTTACGTAACCTAGTCCTAATCTAACCTCACCTAGTCCTTAAGTCGGGATTCATAGTCCTTTTGTCGAGTCGTCCTTCTGTCGGTTCGTCCTTGTGTCGGGTCGTCCTTGTGTCGGGTCGTCCTTATGTCGAGTCGTCCTTGTGTCGGGTCGTCCTTGTGTCGGGTCGTCCTTGTGTCGGGTCGTCCTTGTGTTGGGTCATCCTTATGTCGAGTCGTCCTTGTGTCGAGTCGTCCTTGTGTCGGGTCGTCCTTGTGTCGCGTTTCCGTGCGCTATTTAGCGCAGCTAGTATTACTGTTAACTCAATCATCCTCTATCTTCCACGCTCGACAAGGAAACAAATGTATGGGCGAGTAGTGAAGCATGTGTTTCTTGTTCTGTCGTGAAATGAGGAAGCAAGGGCCAGAACATGTGCAAGACGGTAGGTTCGAGCATTGAGGGAATTAAAAGGACATCGGTCATTTGGTAACTGTCGCCAGATCGTTCCAAGTGGGGAAGAAATAGCCAACAAGAAATTTCTTGTCGTTTGTCCCCTCTCAAAATAAATTTTTTGACAGATACCAAAAGATACTAGTGGAACTTTTTTTCCTATTTGTTTTCATTTTTTACTTACCGTCATGGGAGTCGTACAAGTAGATGATGCTCTTCCACTGGTAATGACGGATGAGGTCTAATACTGCTTGATGATAGTCCGGGCGAAGACCCAAGGCGTAGTCCATCGATCCGGAAGTTGGCACGGGGACCTAATTTGCATGTGCATTAGCATGAAGACATAACAGTTGGCTTAAAAGAAAAGCGGACTTAAAAGCTTCTAAAAAAATTGCCAATGACTCCCTTGAGCTTGGAGCTTTTGCTCGTTAAGGAGGGTATCGTCTTTTACATACAGTGTATGTATAAGGATCAGATGGGCTGGTGTTTGAACTTGCTAGTAGGCTATGCGCGGATCAACCCGAACGTGTGTTTTGGGTTACAATTACGCTTTGTCTCAGCGTTCTATACAAATTATATCCAATACGACATTCTCGACATTTCCGCAACTTGCACTCAACAGTCTGGCAGCATATCCGGCTCGTTGTTTTCCTTGTTCTTCGTGAAACAGTACTCGTTCATTTAAGGAGCCGTGTACGTTTGTGCGTAGAAAAGCACCGGCGTGGTATTTAAAATCTAGACCGTGAACTGCAGGAATTTCTTATGGGTCGCAAGTTAATGAGATGCCTTGTATTTATTTCAAAGAACTAAGCTTTTGTACCAGCTTAAACATATATTAGGAGGTTGTATGGTTGCATTGGTGACGCCATGCTTTAATGAGCTCAGGGTAGTACCTTACCTCGTCCATAAGAACAGACAAGGAAGTCTATACAGGTTTACATTGCTGCTTTTACTTACAGCAGTATGTGACATCATGAAGAGCTTCCGATTAGTAACCAAGCTCCTTAGATCCTTAATTACGGTATGCAAATTGAGCGACAGGGATGAAAAGAAGGCGGCAGATTTTAGATGCGGCTGCTTTAGCTTTTAAGATGCATCGCCTAGCTTAGGGAAAGGGCGAAAAGTTGTGATGGACGTTTCCTATTCCTTTTCCTATTATGTTTTTCTATACAATCAATTCCCGGAAGAAGGGACAAAAAAAGAAGTTAAAAAGCCTCCGTGTGGATCCCACGTATACAAAGCCGTGATATCCCAATAAAGTTAATTGTAAAC
The DNA here is from genome assembly GCA_003724045.1 of Lepidurus arcticus. NCBI lineage: Eukaryota > Metazoa > Arthropoda > Branchiopoda > Notostraca > Triopsidae > Lepidurus > Lepidurus arcticus. The sequence goes on from RJJA01000158.1 coordinate 90,579, forward strand.
TTTGGTGCATGCTCAAATTAGTGGCTCTTGAAAAACGCATCACCGTGCTGCAGTCTCGTCCCCCTAATTTTTCTCCGCATTCTAAACTCTTTTTAAGTGCTGAAATTTTGCAGAGTTTTAATAGCATGGACTAAAAAATAATTTAAAAAATACTATTACAACTATTACAAAAGTACTTACTTTTTCAGGAAACCAAGGACTCAGGAAGGGCATTTGGAATGTATTGCTGTACGAATGCAGTGTACCAAATGAATCTGGTCCCACGGCTCCCACCAAGGAAAATATGCCCCGGGAAAATTGCGTGCAGACTAGAAAGTATGAAAAAAGTATGAAATTAGCATATACACTGTAACATCATAGCTGTTGTGTATTTGGCAGGGAAAAGACGCCCGTTGTCAATATATTCCGTTTAAGAAAAATGTGTAGACGACGGCAAAATGACATTCACAAAGAGCGAGCTATATATCTTGGCGTCGCGTTTGCTTCGATAAACAATTGACTATGTTGAAAGCTCTGTTTTCACTATCAACTTCCAGAACTTGACAATCTGTTCGAGTATTTTAGAAATCAAGAACCCCAAGTAATATCCGGTGTAGTATCAGACGAAGGAAAGTTTTAAAACAAATCGTGGAAAGAAAGAACCCAGCGTTTGGTATTGACAGAACCAGCACGACTTTCAGACTAGACGGAGAACAAGATTTAGTGTGGAAGCTAGGCTACATTATAGGGCAGGCACCCTGTAATTGAGAAGAGTCACCCGGAAACGCACCGGATATAATTTATATAAAAAAGAAAGAAAGCCTTATTAGCTCGTGAGCTCGCGGCAGTAACAATTCCAATGGCTTTAGACAGTAATTTCGGGGGTAATAGCACGTCCAATGTTGTTGTTTTTCCGGTTAACGAAGCTCTTCAAAGTACGAAATTGCTGGAGAAAAAGCGATATATTTCGTTCTTTTGTATGCAATGGCCTTTTGCCCATTTGTGAAAGGTAAGTACAAGGTTGCAAGCATGGAGGAAGGGTTATTCTTGTTAGAGGCATAAGCGGGTTTAGTAAGAGCGTCTATATACTGTAGGATTCTTTTCAATATTTGCCAACGACGCGTTGTCGGAACGTGCCGCGGGAGCGGGAGCATCTCTAATGAGATTACAATGTTCCGAGGTCTTTTATGATGATTGACGTTATCATGCTTGAAATGGAATAGCACACTTCTAGGTGGCCGAATAGCCCATGTAAAAGTCCCCTTACCATTTCGCTTATCGCCTCCCACATCCCTTTTACTCCTTCTCGGCACATCGAGCTCGAGTCTTTCCTACCCAAGTACGGGTGTATACTATCTTGGCAAACTTGCCTAAGAGCGGTCTTAAAATACCTACATTTTCACGTCTTTCAGTTAACAAGCTTGGAGATAATTTGTGGCTTGCTGCCAACCAACCTTGAACGTTTTCAAAGGTTGTCACGGATTTTTTCTTCTTTTTATTACGCTGAAACTGCAGGAGCCAAGAAGAACTCTCCATATGAGACCTCCTTTTCAACCGGCAAGTACAGGGAACCGGTCTAAAATCCATTTTTAGTTGATCTTCTACCGCAGAATGGCGTTTACATAGTATGATTCAGGGATAAAAAGAAAAAACAAACCGTATAAGATAAGGTAAACTTTAAGGAAATGATTATAGGTATAGCATATTACATAGGAAACAGCAATTTGTAGGTCCATCTTCACGTCAAGGGTTTCTTTTACGCAACCTTCTTTACACAGAAAAGTTTCCGGAGCTTATCATCATTAATTTGGTCACAACTTCGGTACACAATACTGCGGACCAAAAGCTGCTGAAAGACAGGCTGTCAGTACTTGAGGTACTTATAGGATCTTTTGGGTCTAGTCCAAAAAAGGATGCTGGTGACACAAGTTGTAACTATAAGGTAAACTTTATAAGATTGATAGCACTTTTTGTTCTTGTGTCGAGCTTTCCAGGATAAAAGGAGTCCTTCGTGAAGTCTTACACTTTTTACTTTTTTTCTATAAGGACATTTGATGAGCTTATATCTTCCACTAAATGGTTTAGCAACATGGTTTTCTAAAAAAATCAGTCAGTCAATACTAAAACGCCTTCCTGGACTTTGGTTTTCAAGTATTTACCGCGAGCTTAGACCTTCCTAAATCGAAAATCTTTTCTAAATGAAACATTACTCATGAGCTTGGTTTTGTTAATATATTTTAATTATTTGAAAATAAAAATGAGAGGTATTCCAGGTATATTATTAATAATAATACAGTATTTATAATAGTAATACAATAATTATTAATATTTCATAATAGACCATACCACATTCAGTCCAGTGATATTTTATTTAAAAGAAAAAATATAAGAAAAAATATTTGTATAAAATGCTATTATGTTTTAAGTCTTCGTAAAATGTATTCATGCGAGGAAAAAACTATCTGTTCAGCGTTTGTGAAGACATGCCAAGAAGCTGCCTCTCCCTGACCAGATTGAGCTTGCTTTCAGACTGGGGAACTTGTCGTACTTGCAAATCCTTATCGTCAGCAGGGATATTTTTGGCGGTCTCTTTACAAAAGGAGTCTTCTTTTGGCCGAATAGAAACTTTTCCAGGAAAACAGGTTTAGTAGAAAATGTCTTCGTTGCATTGGAATTTTCTTCGTGCCGCCTCTTCCTTCCTTACTTTAGTTTGCTATTGTTTGCGATTCTTTATAGTCGTATGATAATATTATGCTACATAATTCTGCCTCACCCCCAGAAAATAAAGTAAAAGAAACTAAACAAATTGATGAAGAGGTTGTATGAAGTACAGTTGATGTGGTCATTTGGCCATGTGCTGACAAATGGGCCTGCCAGGAATGGATATTTTTGGTCGAGGAAGTAATGAAGTGTGGGCCCAGTCCACTTTGCAGTGCCGCTAGAGTTGGTCGGAGCCGAATCTTCCCTCACTCGGCAGCTATTCTTGGGTGGAAATGTAAAAGAGAGCGAACAACGTGCGGGAAAGAGCAAGTTATTGACTCGGGCGGATGCTGCACATTTATTTCTCGTTCTTTGCCGTGTCGTGGGCTCGAGGTGGTGTTACTAAACTATGTATGGAGCGGAGGCTTTTCATGGTTGACGTGTTAGTTACACCGCATTGTGATTATTTGCTGGCATGGAGGCGTGTGCTGTGCTGTTTGTCACGAGCAACGAACTCGTGCGAAAACATTTAATCACTATTGATCGTTTTGGCTCCTGTAGGGCTGCCTTTGTTATGCATAGTGGACACGCTTTTCTTCTTGCCTTGTAGCTTCGACTTGATCTCATCCTGTGGGTTTGGGTCTAAGCGGAAAATTGTAAACCGTTATGCTAACAACAGGGTTGTATTAGCCTTTTCATAAAATTTACTTTTATATATATTTTTTTGCCGTTAATGTTTTTTTTCTCAGAGTTCTAAACGACTTGGTCAGTGCAGCGTACACATTACTTCTACCTCAGTTTGGCTTGTTTACTGTATGGTTTGATTCGGACTCAGCAAGGAGATAAGACCGATTTTGGTGAACTACTTCGGAGGCGAAGGCTCAGAACAGAACTAACCTTCTGAAATCTAAAAAGCACTCTGCCTTGATATCTCCCTTCTCGCGGTGCATCAGTGCGTCAACCTCAATTTAGTGGTGTGCATGACCGATTCCAAATAAGGCTCGATGGATTATCTCAGCCACTGGCAGACATGTCAAAGGCTATCACGTTCGAGGACTGCTCCTTCGATATTGCGTATACCTATAGCTCGATAGCTCTCTTATTCCTTTTTTTTAGTTTTTTGCGGGGTTATTTTCTAAAAACTTATTCGAGATGCTAGCGAAGATGCTGTGGCTCGAGATCGTGAGCGAGAAGCTCGTTTGAAACCCCCCGTTGGGTTCCCTTTGGTCCATCTCAGCGCTGCTTGTGAAAGCCTTTTCGTGTCATTTTGCTCCCGAAAGCGAGGTCGGGGGTCGACGTTACGAAAGAGACCAGAAGCCATTTAAGAAGATCAGACTCTTTGCCGTTTATATCTTAAGCCGCAGGTGGTCGTCTCAAACGACTCCACGTTCCGTTGATATGAGTCTTGGCTCCCTCGCTTTCTTTTTCCCTCCCCTAAAGAAGAATAGAGAAGTGTCGATGGGATATATGCAGCGCGTCGAGGTAATTCCAGCAGTCCGGAAAACGATGAAACCAGCCCCAAGGTTTACTTATACGACCAGCCCATATCACAGAGAACGAAAAATAACGAAAAAGACCAAAGTAAGGAAACTGGGGCCGAATTATCATCGCGCTTGGCTAGATTTAGTGCAAACCAAAAACATTGAAAAATAAAAAAAAAATAGCAGATACGCTTCAAATTTTAGCTGTACGTCGCATTGCGCCAAAACAATGTTCTGCCTGCGTTTGGTGCGAAAGTGCGTCATTTAAAGACCGATTTTCTTGCGTTTTGCACATTTTCACATGCGTAAACCGTTACATCCAATTGTAGGTTATTAATTGCCGTCTTTTCAAGGCGAGTGACGTGATATTAGCTTATAAATTGATCACAAGCCAGCCATAACTATAACCAAGGCCTTCGCACCGCAGCAAGGACGCAGAAATTGATAAATGGTCCATTTTGGCCCCCTTGTCACGCCAATTTTTGCCCTCATATTTCTGTTCCGAGCTGCTAAGCTGCGAAGCCACAGTACTCCAAGCCCATTATACGTCTACGGAATTTGCTCGTTGAAAGGGTAGTTTCCGAGTGGTAAGCCAGATTCTGCGATGTTAGCGTGCAATACACCCAAGTATAACTCCCAAGTCAACTTACTTAATCGTGAAAGTTTGTATGCGTCAGCTGTGTTGATAACATCCACGAAGGCTTGTAGTTCAAACCGGCGTCCTGTTTCATTGCGGTTGAAGTTGAGTAACGCGTAGCGAAACGCTGCCTGGATTTCATCGCTGTCTCTGTCGAAAATTGCCCCTGTTTTATGGGATTAGAAACGGGGTTTAATTAATACTGATGCTGGCCATTAGTGCGAAGCAAAAAACATGCAAGCATGATCCTTGTTACCTAAAACATTACTTAGAGTTACAGTGTATTATTTACTTAACATTACGGGGGTTTCCTACGATTGCATCCACAGTATAAAGGTTCGTAAACCTTTATACTTTAGTATAGTCTTAAAAAGACAGATTCATTCCAACAAGGGACAACAAAACATGGATGTAATCACAGTATAAGGTTTGTACACCTTTATACTGTGATTACATCCATGTTTTGTTGTCACTTGTTGGAATGAATCTATGATTTGAAGACTATACTTTCTCCGTAAAATTAATCAAATTAATGAAATTTTATCAATTTCTCTGTAAAATTAATCACATCAAATTAAAAGTTATCAAAATAATTTTGGAAAATGGAAATGCACCACAGTTTAATGTTTAAACAAATGTTTATTTTGTGTGAATTTTTCTGGAGAGGGTGATTGACCGAGTTATTCGGAAAAAAAGTGTATACGTAGCGTGAAATAGCTTCTAAAAAAATATCATTGGAACTCACGCCCCGGACCGGCACTCGCGGGTATCAAGCTTCTCAAGCACAGTTAATTTCTTTGGTTGTAGTGGCAATATATCCAGCGGAGCACTAGAAAGAGGCCGTTTTTCTTTGTAATTCTGTGCTGGCGATATTCTCCCGACTTCCTTTCATTTCCTTATAAAGGGACCATCTTCGTGCGTTGTTTTGGTTGGGAAAGCAAGCTCCGGTTATTAGGTCCATGCTAGCTCTAGGGTATAGCATGCCCTTTTGCTCGCCAGATTGTTGCTCTTTGAAGAGTACTTGGGAAAAAGAAGTCCTAGTTCCAACGCAACGCTGTTTTCTTTTTATGGCTGCCATCTCAACTGGTTCCTTCTGCACGCAAATTCAAGCTGAGGAACGATTTCATTCTTTTTTATCTCTCATTTCACCAAAGCTGATTCGCATTCAGATAACCCTCCAGAGATACTATGACAACAAACTGTAGTTAAACGGGCATTCTAAAGCTACATAATAGGTTTCCGTTGATGTTGCGAATTGCGATACAGCCAGTCAAGCTCTATTTTACATAACGACGACGAAAGCTCTTGAGCAACAATTGTCCCCGGGATAATTGCCATGCTGCTGCAATCCGAGCGATGCCTAGCAGATATATTATGTAGCAAATACTATTATTCACTCTGCACTCTGGATAACATCCAGGGCGATTCAGGGTGCAATGTTATACGAAAAAGTAACGTACTAAGGGTACAGTAAAGATATATTTTTCTACAAATTTATCCGAAGAGTAAGAGCTTACCTAAGGGGATTTTGTCCAACGCTCGGCAGGGTCGAAGGCAAAGCGTAAGAAGCATAATAAAAGCGGCCGTTACTTTCGTGAACTCCATAACTGTCGCTTAGTACCCCCGGAGGTGAATAAATTCAAAAATAGGAAAGTTGAATTGTTTCTCGCCCTTTTGAAAAGTGTCTGGGTGAAAAAAATGAACCAAAAGAAACTCCCCCTTGAAACTATGTCGAGATTTATTGTGTGGTCATTGGCAACAGGTACCTGTTGTAAAACTTATGAAACATCCCGAGCACCGTATCACCCGCAAGTCCACACACGTCTGCCACCCCCTTGCCTGGTATTACTGTGCTGGTGTTTGAGACGAGTAACTTTTGGGGTAATTTTATTTGTCACATACGCTGTTTAAACGCCGGTTACGTTTTCTTTCTCTTTCACTGAAAGCACAGATCTCACTGGCACAGGAATGCTTGGTGAGCGGTGCAATACAGGCAGTAATGTCTGTTTTGCTTGGAAGGATGCTGCAGAAATATCGAGTTACGACCGTACTGGGAAAGAGAGCGTATGTGATGGGCGTCTGCCATGCAGGCATTCCCAGCGTCGTCTCCTGCTTTTGACAGAAGGGGCCCAGGCATCGACTTGGCAGACTTTGCGTCGGCGTGCCCTGCGGCAGGGCTCCCGAGTCCGGTTTGCCTTTCTGTCTGCTGAGCCTCGCCTGCGGCAGTGCTTGCTTTTTGTTCCAAAACCGTTTGCGCTTTGGCCATTTGTATGCTAACAAGTAAAGTGTCCGGCTTTGTGGCTGCAAGCGACTCAAAAAGGGACAGCTTTATAGTCGGAATTTCTTACTACGCGATATATTGCTGCTGGGAAACAGAGTATCTTGCGTACACCATTTTAATGGCTCGGGGGCTTCTATGAGGTTCTTTTTGTCTCCAAGAAACTCTATTGACTCTAGGAAGAGAAACGAGAGAGAGAGGCTCGTATTACTAATGTGTAAAAAAGCAAGGCAAACTAGGTTTTTTCTTGATAGTAAAATGGCAGAAGACGGTAAATCGATAGCTGCTTTGATCTCTTGGTAAAGCTCGTAGGCACAAAAGAGCTTCAAAAGAACTGTGCTTTTGTAATAGCTCGGCAAAGATACTTGATAGTGTGCTTAACTAGATATTTCACTCGTTGGCCCAAAGAAAGTATTATTTGATCGCTTTCGATCCCACACGAGCATATTCATCTTTAAACCGACTCCCCAATTGTCTACTGTAAAATACCGTAAAAGGCATTCGATTCATTGGTGGGAACCCTCATGTTGATACGTGTCTATCGCGTTTATAGTAGCATGGCTAATGATCGAGTTAAAAAGGGATCGAATTAGACTAGTTTCCACTCGAGTGACGCTACTGCCAATAGCCAAAAAAGCTGGCTTTTGGGAAGAAATGGCTCCTTTGTTCAACAAGGCGTTTTGATTACGTCAGTCTTCTTTGCTATGCTCCCCGTTTAGAAGCCGAATAGCGTACGTATAGCAACCTGACCCCCTCAAATAAAAGAAGCAATAACTATAACTTTACCGAGTTTCAAGGCAACCAATATTTTTTATTATTTTTGTTTGCTTTTGAAAAAAAGTAAAGATTAAGGTTTTTGTACACTCTACTAACTTGATATCAGGAAAAGAGAAATTCAATGGAGCGTGAATTGGCAAGGGTTTGGCCTTTTCCTTGGCTTTTCTTTTGAGACCTCTTTTCCCTTTTGCAGGGGTTAAAGTCGTAGCCTGCCGAGTTTTTTTTTAAGTTTTTCTTTTCTTTTCACCCGTGACTCTTGTCCTTCCTTACCTCGCTCTTTTTGTCTCCCCCACCGTTCTCAAACAAGAAAAAAAAGTTGACTATAGTTCCCAGCTCTCGTGAAACTGGCGAAGAGTCTCAACGGAAGAAGAGGCACCAAAAGCCTCTTTACGTTACGAGTCCCTCTGCTCTGCAGAAATTTCGTGTCCTTATGGAGTTATTGCGAAGGAAGTTGGGGAGCTGTGTGCTGGGACGCTGGTAATCCGCGGTGGCTGCTGCTCCTGCTTCTGGCAGCGAAAGTGTCCCTCAAGTCCCATCCTGAGATAATTGCGTGGTTGACACGAGGACTGTCAAAGTCTCGATTGGGTTCGATAAAAGTAGATTGCAATAAGCTTTGCACCCGGATAGACTTTCCAAAACGTTAATGATTTATATGTTTGGATCTGATTTTGATTCCCATATCGGAAAGCTCTTCACACCTAGACCCTCCTCCACCCAGACAGAACGCCGCTTCAATTGCATTGATTGGAAGAGGGGGGTCCAGTGTTGGATTTGGTTGTGCGTATAAAGAGCCATGTCAGCTTGCACATAATGAAAGAACCTTCATGGAGTGACATGGCATGGTGAGATTCGTGAGCAATGGGCTTATTGGTTTGGCAGAACCTCACAAGTCCGTGCTGCGGGTCTATCTTTTAAAGTATGTGGGGAGAGCGTAAAACTGTATCATCCCAAAGCTCCGCCAAACCATGTATTACCAGCTCAAGTACTATTAAAGTCCTTCCGTTAGCGCTTTCTGTTGGCTTTGGTCTGTCACCGAAGCCATAACTATAGCTGAAGAGATTCGATCCGGCATTTCATCATGTTCTTTTTTGAGCTGTTTTGTTGTTATTCGTTTGCTCAAATTGAGCTGTCTGTGAGCGTGAATACCCAAAGAAGAGTTGTATAGTCCCTAGATAAATCAAGGTTTCAGATGCTATCAGGTATTCGCAGCTTCTGTTGACTTTTTTCATGGCTGTGGCTTTTTCCGATAAGAGCCCTTCCTGAAAGAGCCTTGTTGTTTCTTGGCCTCTCCTTTTCTCTCTCTCTTGTGTATAAGTCTTGTTAGTATTCTTCAGAGGACGTGATGGTCAGCTAACTAAATGCACAAGAAAAGCTTCATTTTTAAACCTATGAGTGCTATTGTATGCGTACCTTGACACAGGAAAAGCCAACAATGAAAAGGGTATTTGATGTCGAGGATTGCCAAGGGGTTCCGCGTGTGCTATATACCATTTATCTAATTGGTGTGATTTATTGCGCGGGCGTCGCTTTGGCAAGTTTAACGAAGTACAAGTTAACGTACGTACGATTTTCCGTTGGCCATATAAGTGCTTGTCTTTTATCAAGCTTGAAGAATATATGCGAGATATCGAAATAGGGGGGTTCTTCTGCACCATGGAGCAAAGAAGAACTTCTCCAACGTATATAGCGTTAGAGCACTTTCCCCCAAGACTGGCGACGGGGTACGTTATATACGGAACGAGGGTGGAAGGTAAGCATAGTTGGAAATGGTAACCGAGAGTCTTAGCTCAATCTATAAGAAGAGAAACATGGTTCTGCTTGGTCAGCTGGAGCAGACAGCGTTCCACAACTGCTTCGTACAATAAACCATATCGTGTTCTGGTAGCCAGAAAGGGTTCTGAAGCAAGCAAGGAAACCATGGCTGTTTCAGGGCAAAAAGGAGAAATAACTAATGACATATCGGGTTCGTTACGTGTTAACGTGGAAAAGATCGGAGCTAACAAAGGCGGGAGGTGGGGGAGGGAAGGGAGACGTGTGCAAGGGAGAGATAATGAGGGAAATGATTGGGTTTGGAGACGACACAGTAATGGGGACCCACGTGCATAACACATAGCTCGTCATGGCATGAGGTGTTTATATTAACATCTTGGATGTATTGGAGAGGCCACAGCCTCTCCATTGGACGATGTTTCGGTAATCTCTTTGGCACGGACGCCTACGTGGTGACCGAAAAAATGTGCTGTTTCCTCTTCAGAATAGTATAGAACGAAAATCGTATAACCGAACTGGAGCAATTTAGGGACTTGGGTCGTATAAAGGGCAGCAAAGGCCGTAACTGTGCAGCCATGGCTATTAGAAGTCCCCGTGCACACTGCGGAAATCCTCTTTTCCCTTGGTCGATGCCCATGCTCGTAATGAGTGTTCTTTACGTTGCAGTAATTTTTCTCCCACTTTGCAAGTCTAGTTTCCGGAGCCGTTGTTGTACAATTGCGAAGCGGATCGTTTTATTTGATTTTCTCCCAGAAGCTTTAATCCTTGTTCATTGAAAAGGTCAGTTGCGTATAAAGACCTTGTTATGAAGGCCATAGGGATATTTTTCTGTTCTTCTGAACAGAAAGCAGTATCCATTTTCAGTATGTTTACAAGGCAGTATACGTTTCTCTCAAAAAGACTTACGCCAAATCGTCATGGGATTGTATTAAGAGGAATTTTTTTACACTTCCCCAAAATACGGTACATGGAATTGGAATAATTTATCTAATGAAATATTAATGGCATAACGCTCCCCTTCCTAATGGGTACGTTATATGGAACGAGGGTGGGGGTAAGCATAGACATTTTGGTCAGTGATAATTACCAGTGGGAAACCGAAGAAGGGGGTAATTCAACGACATGTCGCGTAGTCTCTGGAGAAAAAGTGTGCTAAAGAGTTAAATGGCTATCCAAGTACTAAAATATGGTATGATTTTAATGGTTCCAACGATGCACCATAGCTTCATTTTCTAGAAAGAGAATAATCAAAACTAAAACTGTGACACATTCCATTTCCTGCAAGTTCGTTCGCCCGTAATCAGAAACTTTCCGGGTTTCTTCTAAGCTTACACTGATTTTCTCGCTAGACCCTCTCGCTAGACCCTAATTACAAAGCGAAAGAAAGCAGATTAAATTAATAAATAAACCTTTTTCCGAGAAGGGACTCGCTTGTACTTCCATAAGGATCCATCCAAACGTCAGCTGAATAAACAATTAAATAAGTTTAAGAGAAGTAAGCAAGATAAGACTTCACATAAGTATTTTATTACCAATTCAACAACTTACCCAGTTAGTACCTTTTATCGCCTGTTTTTCAATGAACTTGAGTTTTCATTATTTTATCTCCCGCCATAAAATCACGATTATCTCTATGCTTTAAAAAATACCACTAGATGGCGCAAATGTAACTTTGTTTGGCGCAAATGGCGTACGCACGTGATGGTGAAAACCCAGGTCTAAACAAATAATCAACGACGATGTAAGGCAACCTTCGACTATATATAAATGCAGCTCGTATAAATAGGAGCTCTAATACCCAGAGAAGTAGAATAAACAAAGCATTTAATGTCTGTGATCTACGTATAGCAAAAAATCATGGCACGACGATATCTGTTTCAGCATGACGACAGCACTGATACGCATTTCGAGGTAAATTTATTTATCGAAATATATGTAAAGTATAGATTAGATATAGATAAATATTTCAAAACATTTCATGTCAATAAGAGAAAACTCGTTTTATCTTTTCATTCATTATCACATTATCATAGTAATGTTTCTTTGCGGCTTCTTTTAGGTCCCGACGACTGGACCGGTACCTATAACTCCTTGGGTATCTGCACCATTTAATGATGCAGTCCCAGGTGATTATTTATACTTCCCAGTCGAAGGAAAAAGCATAGAAGGTAGTCTACCCTTTATATCTTCCCTTACATACTTAATTAGTTATTCTCTTCGTTTAGATCTGTATGACTGGTCCAAAGAAGTACCTGGTTCAACAAATATCATCACTCCACCGGGAAGAAGTCCTTGCAAAAGAGAGCCTACGGCGCTTGGCACATTAGTGCATGTCAATGGAGTCGAAGTAGCTCTTTTTCGTTACGGGAATGACGTTGTCGCCACCGATTCTAGATGCCCACATCTTGGTAAATACTACATTAATTGCGGTGTTTCCTATTGTTTGTACTAGACCGGCCTAAAGCTTTCAATCCTTCCGTTTTAGGCTAATAACTTTCCCAGTATCTTGTATGGCTGATGTTACTAATAGTCATGCTTAGAAGATATTATTAGACCACAACCGAAGTTCTGCAACACTAATTATTTAAGAAGCTGCTGAAACAGTCTTAAGCTAGGCATGCGTTATGGTCTTATCGCGTGAACACAAGAGATTCATAGAAATTTCGCTTGTTATCTGAAGCTCCGTGTTGCAAAGTTAACAATCTCTATGAGTTATAAAGCTTAAGAAATATCACAGAATAACAAGAAAATCATGAGCCTCGCAAAGTCAAAGGTCTATTATGATTTTATTGTCTCCCATAGGCGGCCCCTTGCATTTAGGGGACATTGAGACTCTTCCCGATCGCTCCCTTTGTGTCCGTTGTCCAGTACACGGCTGGAAATTTGACGTTGTCACAGGAACGTGTAAAATCCCCGGTAAAGAAAAGCAGCTTGGCTTAAAGACTTACCCGGTAATCTACGACCCTGTTTTAAAATGCATTAAAGTTGGTTTCCCCAACATCAATCCAAAGTTTTTTAAGGAACCTTGTTGTTGACCCGATGGTCTGCTTCGTGTGATTTTAATCTGATTTCTTTCTACTCAATTCGGCCAATTTCGTGACATAGTCTATTCAATTCAGCTGAGTAAGTTGATTATAAATAATGTTTTATTCTGTACTATTTTGACGCAGAGTACTCCATGAGAGAATAGACACTAAAGCAGTCACTTGAACAGCAACGAATCCGTAAGTTTCAAAATTAGGGGGGACATGACATTCATAGGACTCAGAGGGTTTGATACCCCCACAACATGGCCTGTTGGAACTGAGAGAAGAGTACAAAGCGTGCTCTGTACAACAATTATTTATGTATATCTCTGGGGAGCAAAGAGTGCATTCTGCAGGGAAGCTATGCTAAATTAAACTCACTTCAGTATGAATTGGGTACGAATTTGGAATTGCTGGATCATGGAACTGCATAGCAAAATACGTTTTTCGATAGACTAGCATCGTATTCAGCACCACAGTTAACAATAGTACCGAACAGTAAAAAGAAAAGAATTGCGTTAGGATCTGTAGGATGCGAGAGCTTGAAAGACACTCGGTAATGTAGCGTGAGACGAGAAATTCCATGATGCCAATATAAAGGTTGATAAACAAGTCGCAATAAAGTCTGTTTATGAAGGAAAGTTTGGAAAAATAAATGTTTATAGTCGTGTATAGAAACTTGCGGTGACATCAGCTTTAAGAACCCTTCAGTCAGTAGCTATATAACTGAAGTTCTAGCAGGATTTACATTTATACGTCTTTTCTAGCTTCTATGCTTTGAGAAGCTCCAGAGCCACCAAGTCCTCCGCTCAGGTCTTTGTACGAGGAAGATTTCCGTAATCCTGAGGTCGACGCTCCGATCCAACGGTAGTAAAACGCAGAAATACCACTCATGACGCTCCTACCCAAAAGTACACAAAGAAAGCGACGACTCCAAACAACTCCTGCAGTTTCGGTAGCTCCAGTCATTTGCCAGGCTCCTATGCAACTCACTGCAATGACCAAACCATGATATAATCCGATGGCTGCTGTGGAAATCCGAGCTTCGGTTCGATCAGAGGTGTACGCATGTTTCCACAGTATTATAGCCAAACCTGAAATGTAAAAAAAAATGTTTAAAATATAAGAAGGATAGTTATAGATTAGCTTTATAGGCCCAATTAAGCTATAATACTGTTTCCACAATATTGTGGCCGAACGTAACATGTAAAATATTGGTGTTTTAAAGGTAAGAGGGTAAGGTTAGGGTTATAGGCAAAATTCAGCCGTTAATAGTAAGAGTAAAAACTTAAAAGGTATGGGTTGAAAGAAAATGAAAACGTACTTAACAAAGCTGCACCATGACAACGTTGTGCGACGTAGCAATTGAATCCTGCCCCTATGTCGGGTGCCAATGGTAAGGTCGCGTAAAAAAGTTTGGTGGCTTGCATGGGCCATAAGAGATAAAGGAAGCCCTCTGACGTCAAGCACGCGGCCATCGTCACGTGAAAAGCCCACCATCCGCGTGGAAGTCGGATGTAAAGGTGTTCGTTATGTCCCAAAAGTTGTGAAATCTAAAGAGAGAAAAATTTAGAATCCGTGGCTAATTTTGGAGATTCGAAGACTCGATTCCAATCGAGGACTACTTTAGAGCGGTGAATGTCGCCATTTTCTGTTTCCCCCACGCCCAGGATTTTTCTGGTTTTCAGTCGACTCAGCAAGTCTCCTGTGCTCTGTTTCCTATATGGAAAAGGATGGAGATAAAAAAGAAAGTAGGGGTTATTTTGTCTTCTTGAATCATTCGTGTAATCTATTCGACGCACAGTATATACCCTGCATGTATATAAGGGCAAAAGGAATAAAAACTAATTGGAATCGGAAGCCTCCCCCGACTTGATCCTTTCGGCTGCCTGGGCCATTGTGTTTGCACATAGAAATGCACGGAATACTGTATTTCTCGGAAGGAAATTGATGTGGATCGCTGATGATTCCACCCTAAAGATTTTGTAGTATTGCGTACTATTGTATTATTGCGTTCTTGCTATAATTGAACTTAGGGTACAAGTACACAATCTATCTCCGTTTCAGCATCGTGGGAGTTAGCTATTTGTTCCGTGAAATATAATACAGTGTACTCGGGACGTTATTACCGTAAGCTTTTGAAAACATTGCTACGCTCAACGCTAAAGTGTATTCTCGCTTATAGTAAATCGAAACCCAGACTAATTATGCGATAATAAGACAAAAACGGGTAGCGTTGTCAATATCAGCCAAGATAAATGACTTCTTAAGCAAGCAGCTGTTAGTCATTGAGAGCTTAACTTTAGGACGACACCCTGTTCTGACTTTTGTTTGTACCCCTCTATACTCTTTGCCAAGTCATTGGGATTTCCTTAGACAATGTTAGACAATTGATTCATTATTGGAAATAATCGTTGTAAAGACGTACAAACCCCCCGAGTTCAAAACCAGTACATTCAAGCTTAATAATACTCTATTTGACGTATAACCTTTGGCTGGTGTTCTCATATACCAACTTTTATAGAATGTGGAAATGTACAGTTAAAATATAATTTTTTGTTAAAAAAAACATTTCTATTCGACGTATAACCATTAGTTAGTGTTCTGAACGCCAACGTGGAAATGTACAATTGAAATAGCATTCAAACAAAACTTTTTTTTCGGTTAGTAGGTCTATATACTCACGGTAGTGGGTCGTGATTAATGGGCAATGATTGCTGTCGACGCATGTTTTCTTCCTCTCACTCGTAAGGTAAATCACAATATTGTCATCCTGGGTTAGTCAGTGTTATGAAGTTTGGAAGTTGAGAGTTGAGTTGAATTCACACGTAAATATTACAAGTTTTAAACGCCGGTAGCTAGTAGTAAGTCTAACCATTTAAGAGCCAATGAGCTGCCCGGAGGTGGGTAACGAACTAAGAGGTAACCAAAAGCGTTGAACACTGATCAGAGTTTAGTTGAGATGTGTTCTGTGCCATACGGGGAAGACGTTTTCGGTGTCCCCGTACGACGTTCTAACCGAATGCGCAGCCGTCACTAATATCTGTTGCTGGCGGAATTTCTTCCTTCTTATTTCCTTCTCCCCAGCTTGAGTGTTATTCTGGTGAAGAAATAAGACCCTTCTGTTTTACTCATCCTCCCCTTTTTTTCAGCACTGTAAGGTTAACCCTTTTGTCTTTATAGACCTCATGAGCTTTACGACAAGAGCGAGCAGCAGCACTTTCAAAGCAAGGCGCCGACACTTTTTTCCATGGTATGTTTTTCTTATTTGGATGTAGGAAATTGCTGACGGAGTTTTATCGCGCGGGGCAAATGTGATTATTTTCATGCAGAGACGGTCGTTGTGGGGAAAGGTGTGACGAGAATATTGACCTAGCTCTTACTTCGTCAGTTTGGCCTTATGTTGGCGCTAAATTCTATGCTTTGTTCTTACGGCAAATTGGATACGACAGACTTCTCGTCGCATATTGCGTAGTGGTGCAAGTTAACGTTAGTTGGTATGGTAACAACGGAATTGCACTTGCGGCGTATTTTGATTTGGCTTTTGCTTCTTATTCAGATATGCACGACGTTATTACTTAGTACAGGCTTGTGGTAGAGACAATTTTTCCTCACGGTCCTTCTTCTTTTTCCGATATCACGCTTATAGAAGCCTCTGTATACCACGATCGTCTGCCAGCTACTCGCATTCAGAGGAAAAGGACAACCCCCCCGTTGCGAGCGCCTTCGAAACTCTGAAATGCAAAAAAAAAAATGCCAGGAAGGCTGTAAAGGAAATACGGGGCGTGGAGCAAGTTTAATGTACTTTTCCGGAAGTATATGACTAGTTAATGGTGTGGAGGAGACAGGCGAACCGTAGGCAAAGTCAGAATTCCAACTTTCGGAAGCTTTTTGCGCTTACTGGACTGAAAAAACCCATAAGAAAAAAGAAATGGTCACGTTGACGGCATCTCGGTCTAGTGTACGTTCTTTCGGGCCGATAAATCCCTAGCACCGATGTAACGTTTAGCAAACCAACTTCTAGCGAAAGTTCCCAGGTTGCTTTAGTTCGGTACGGCAAAAAAAAATGAAAGCGCTGGTTGTTTATGGAATATTGTAGCAAGCCAGACGTATTTTGTACCGCTGTCAAGCTGGCAAAGGAGTGGGACTTGTAACGCAGAATTTGTACCGCAGCAACGCCGAATTTTTTTTTAGCTAACTTACCAATTTAGCTGAGCTGCTTTCTGCTAATTAATGAGGTGTTGCCAAGGCAGCTTTCTGCTGTGGAGAGTACCAATACTAAAGAGCCTTTCATTAGGGTAGTAGCGTATTAATATGTTCTCAATTTGCTTTTTAGCCTTTTTTGAAGCTCGTGTAGCTATTACAGTAATATTTTTCTTACTTTTTCTATTCCGTGTTCAAAGCTTTTATGCAAGAACGTGATGCTTTCGAAAGTGTGTCTAGAAGCGAACCTATTCTACCGTATGATAGATCGGGAATTAAGTGGGCTAAGAGACGTATTAAATGTCTACTCGCTTTTTTGTCGTCTACAAGCTGTTGAGTTGCTGCAAGAAGGTAACTTCCCACTTTAGCTTTAAGAAAAAATGCAATCTAATTCTACTTTTCCGTTTGATCCGTCTAACGTGCTCTTTCATTAACTCTTAGAGAGCTCTCGAGAATCCAGACTATCCTCATTCAAGACTGACTTTCAAGTTTTATTTTCGGCTTTTTTACTTTTTACGGAGACTTGCCCTGTACAGTGTCAGTTGCTTTGAACATATATCTGGTCACGCCTCGCAAACCTCCAATATACGTGACATCTATTCTATTCACTGCAAAACAAAAATAGTTTACTGAAACTAGGGCAAGAAGTAATCTCTACTGGAAATTGTCGGAAGAAAATGAGTGAAGCGTAAGCATCTTCAGGGAATTTATTCCACCTAGAATTGTAATTCAATTCCAAAATTACCATTTGTCATGCTTTACCCATACTAAAAAACACGTCACAAGGACTCCGGACCCCGAGAAAAGGACGCCTAACGTAACGTAACCTAACCTTGTTCCTAGTCCTTATGTCGAAGTTCGTAATCCTTATGTCGCGGTTCGTAGTCCTTAAGTCGGGGGTTCGAGTCCTTAAGTCAGGGTTCCTAGTCCTTATGTCGGGGTTCGTAGTCCTTATGTCGGGGTTCGTAGTCCTTATGTCGGGGTTCGTAGTCCTTATGTCGGGGTTCGTAGTCCTTAAGTCAGGGTTCCTAGTCCTTATGTCGGGTTCGTAGTCCTTATGTCGAAGTTCCTAATACTTATGTCGGGGTTCGTAGTCCTTATGTCGAGGCTCCTAATCCTTATGTCAGGGTTCCTAGTTCTTATGTCGGCGGGGTTTGTAGTCCTTAAGTCGGGTGCACCGTAGTCGAGTCATCGTCGAGTCGTCCTCGTGTCTTCGTCCCTTCTCCCACTACTAATGTGTCCTCGCAGATTTTTATCTCCCAAATTCTGAAATCTGAAGAATTGGTCGTAACGTTCGTTTCAACGTGTAGTACGCTGTACTGTCAAAGTTGCTTTCGTTAAAAGGAAGACAATATATGATTATAATTAAATTGATGAGTAGAAAATTGATGAGTCAAAAGAGCTTGTCATTGTCAACGGCGTCCAATTCTAGTAGTAATTCCAATACAGTGTAGACTGCATTTTCATTAATTATTAACAGTACGGGTTTAGGGCGTAATTAGTGGATACAATAGCTTACCGAACTTAGTTTGGCTATCGCGACCCTACATTCGTTCCGACGCCCAAGTGCTTGACAAACGATGGAGTAGCGCATGCAATTCCGAGGATCTGTACACAAGTTTGCAAGCTCGCGGGGTTTGAAGTAGACGCGAAATGCCTGTTATGACTGAGCCAAGCCAGCCCAAGGGACGTTCTTGCATAAAATGATATTAGAAGTGCGAACGCGCCGCTGAGTTATGTTTGCATTACAAGGGAGTGTTATTTCTTGGACTGTCCTGCCAATTTAAAGACTCAAACTAAGTCCCCTAGTCCCTCAGGACATTAATAATTCCACATGTGTTAATTGGAGAAAAGAAAATACCATTGACAAACGTCATGTCTTCCGTGCTCCCCCCCCCCCCCCCCCACTAGCTTTATAACTCCCCGAAAGAAAGGAAAACATGAAGACAATCAGTCGTGCCCTTCTCTCTTTGTGCACGTGTTTAACAAAGCTTGGTTTTTTCAGCGTTTAGGATATTGTCTAATCTCATCTTCGTCTCAAGCCAACCAGTAACTCGGCTTTTTTCCCAAACAAAGACCATCAAAAGAAATGAAGCCTAAAAGCACCCCAATTCTCGAACTTGCTGTAGAACAAATGTGTCCTCCTATTGTCTGCTGCGTGCCATTGTTTGTGTAGCAAATTTTGGGTCGATGACAAATTGTACGATATCTCTTGTTTGAGCTTGACATTACTCTGCAAGTGCTATCCAAGACAAATAGTTGATGCGAGACTAAAATGTAACTTTATCTCTAGCGAATTTTGTTCGTTCTGGCAGTATTTTCCATATCATTACTCTGAGTTGGTTTGGTGTTTTAATAAATCCAATTTTCGTAAAATATGTAGGGTAAAGCTTTTTGCCCTATTGAACCTTCCTCGGGGCTGGTTTTCCCTGGCGGAGCAGCGCAGCAGATTAAAACTTCAATCTTCTTCAGCGAAGAAGGATGGCTGGCAACTTAGTGCGATCTCCCGTGAAAGCGCCCTGCTTGTCAATGAAATGTCCTGCAAGACTGGTACTGATGGGACAAGGAAACCATATGAAATCTAAATTCGAATCTCATGTTTAAAATTTGATACACATCACAGTGACTCGAGTTACTTTGACGGTAGAGCGTGATCACGGAAAGATAGGTTGAGCGTGATTACGCTCAATCTTTCTTGCACAGTGTATAGGTTTTTCTATATAGGCATACAAGTTTTGATACCAGGTGTTGAATGCGGGATCAAAGCTTCGCAAAGAGGACGTGACTCTGTTGCACAAAATAACGAATTGTTTCATTTTCTTAGCAACAAGCCAAGCTAAAATGAGCGCTTTGATCTTGGCAATAGACGCGTGTATTGAAGCTTACCAAACTTGGCTTCTTGTTGCAATTGAGTTGCTCCAAATTTTCAACCTCTGTTGGTTAATTATAATTGCTTCCGTTACCCAAGGCAATGACTTAGCATATTTCACTTTTCACTCCGGGCTGCGGTCGGCCGAGCGTGATCACATTAAGAAAGCTGGTACCGAACTTTGCTAGGCAATACCAGAAGGGCAACCAGCAATGTGTCTTCTCACATCTTATCTTCAAATGGCGGATAAGGGGATAACCAAGCGTTTGAATAGCATTGGCTTTCCGTAACTCCACTGTAACCCCCTTCATTTAACACATGGCTCAAGTATTCGTTTAAATTTCGTTCGTTTTTTTTTTTTTTGTTTTTTTAAGCCAAGCCAGCTTGAATTCGTAATCGAACGTTTTGTGTTGCAAGTTGGTTGTCATGCCATCCATCTTCTGACTTTTTGACCTGGCATTTCGCCTGAGCGTAAAGTCAATCTATATAGTGGGTTCATCCGAGTTTGACCTGCACCAGCTTTTACATAAGGAATTTACATTGCATGGTCGTGTGCCTTTCGTAGGACAGTTGGCATCTCTGTTCTAAAAGCGGGCTAATTCTGACCTCTGAATGCCGAGTACTTCCTGAAGTTCCTCTCTGTATTTCTCTCTCCCTTATGAGATTGAGCTTCCGCTGCTGTAGTATGACTAAAAGCCTTACTGTCTATGACGCTAATATCTCTGCGGGAGGCTCTAGCGTTGGTGTAAAGTGAAAGGGAGTTGAGGGTTTTGATAGCGTTCTGAAGTCTTGGCAAAGTTACCCAGATGTTTTAGTTCAAACAAAGATCTTGGAAACTTTTCAGCCGATGCAAACTATCTGGGCCCCTTTCCAAGAAGGACAAGAGGTGTTAAGGGACTCTATAGAGCTGCGTGGTCATGCGGCTCCTTCATTCCCCCAAAGTGTGCTCTATCGATCTAGAGAAGGAGGATAGAAGGTTGTGAAGCGAATTTTTTTCTTCTACCTTGAGCCATCCTGAGCTGAGGAAATTCTGTACTGTTTACTAATAAGAGAAGTATCTGGTTAGGCTAAAGTTTCCGGAAGGAGAGAAGTATTTTTGCTCCATATTAGTACGCGGTCATCGGCAACTTGGCGCACCAACAAAGTATACAATGAAGTCGTTTGATAAATCCTTAGCCCTTTTGGTAGCAATAAGTTTGCCTAACGTAGCTTAAAAAGCCAGTCTAAAAGGGTTACGTAATACAAAACTAAATAAGATAATACAATAGTAATAAAAAGGGGTTAACATGTGGACTCGTTTGTTTTAATTGAACTCGTATTTTGTACCACGTTTAGGGGTTAAGTAAATAAATGTATATACATATTACGCTGGAAGTTTGTTTCGGCATTGTGTAAGAGATTGGGTTACTCAATCTCTCTCTCTGCGCTATAATTCAGTTACATTTGCTTCTTTTCAGACTGCTGGGGCTGCAAGAAAAATGCAATACGATTTCTTTTTTATATTGCACTTCTTTCTCTCTCTTTTTATTTATTTTTTGCTTGTAAAGCCTGATGGCAAAGTGTTATGGTCATGCGGACTTTCTTACGGACATTCTTACTGTCCATTGGGGCTGTAAAGGAATTAAGAACACTTTTATTTTATTTCCGACATTCGCGTCACTATCTTTTTATGTCTTTTTCGGGTGCTGGGAATGCAGGTACTGTCGCAAAGCACTATGGGCACTCCGTCTCGAGCTTGAATAAACAGAAATGAGGTGCAAGCATGCTGTATCCGCCGAGTTCGTGATTAACTTGTGCATGCCAGTTTATTCAGCAGCAGCACACGGAAGCTGCACACACAAGATCATCGTTGTTTAGTTTCAGGCATTGCTAAATTTAAGCCGGCGAGTTTTTTTTTTTAACGCCAATCCTAGAGCCAATCCTTTGCTGGTGGTCTGATCTAAACACGGCTCTGTTGGGATTCTGGGGGTTTACCACTCAATTATGCAAACAGATCAAAACACGGTCAACGTCAAAAAGCCAAAAGAATGTGTGCATGCTCTGTGTCAAACACCTAATGACATTAGTTGACACATTTGTGCGTAAACAGTAGAGGTGGGGGCTTCCATGACGACGCTCATTTGGGAGGTATGTTAGTTTCCGAGTAGCATAAGGATGTAGATAAGGTTCCGACGTCAAGTATTGACTGCTGGAAATGAACAAGCCCTGGCGTTGACATGGTAACCTAAGTCAACCTCGCACCAATCCCTATATATTGTGTGATTGTATGGGACTTAAAAGCGGAACGAACGTAACGAAAAGGTTACTTGAGCTGGACAGAATTGTTTCTGATAAATCCATCCCTGACTCAATGTAACCTTGCACGGTAATAGTAGCAAAGTATATACCCAATTTACCAAGAAACCTTCAAGTTCATAGGCGCCGGGTAATGAGCAAGTGGTGTTTTTTTTAATTTATCTCTAACAAGCTATTCTTGCGTAGTTCGGAAATAAAATCTTTAAAAAATCATAATAAATATTTTTTGATTGCTGGCGGATGACGTAATGACCAAATAGGTGTCACTGGTATTTCCATCGTAAAAAAAAAACCAGTAACGATGCAGTTTACATTAAAGACCCCAAGCAAGGTATTCTTCCTTGGTGTAGCTCGTCTTAACACATTTATAATGAGAATAATGCAAAGTTTGTGCCTGACAAGCGTGTTGATCGGAAGAACATGCAGAGGCTATTTGCGGCGCAGAGTTTTTTTTCCCGAAGGAAAGAACTGTTCCTCGTTACGTAAACATAATGATCCGCGTCTTATTACTAAGAGTTAAGAGAAGAAAACCTCCTAAGCACGCACTGCTCCAGTAGATCTTTGAGATCCTATTCCCTCTTAACGAATAACGAAAACTTGACTGAAAATAGTTAATTTAATGCCTTTAACTTTGATAATAACATTACAATAACAATTCTCTTTAATCTCGTACATTACAACTTGTCCAGAATTGACAGTAAACGCAATTCATGGCGTCTATTTACAAGCATTATGTTTTGACTTGTGCATTGGCGTGAAATTGTGTGCGATTTTAACCTTGTATTTTATTTTTTTACCTTTCTAGCTTGGGCGCGTGGAAGACTCTGTTTATTGAAGGTCCTTTGTCTGCAACGGAGGTTCCTTCTGACCTAGTACGGAGACCTGCCCCGCCTTCCGCCATGGTAATCTGACTCGGGCTTTCCAAATGATTGGCTCTTTTGTTCTTCGCCTTTGGGATTTGGAAACGCTTTTGATGACACCCCGGAAGACGGTTCAAGTCGTGGTTTGTCAATAGTGTTTATCGCTGTTTGCACACCAAATTAACTTGATTTGTCTGGATGTTCACTAGTACATGACGGCGGAAGGTGTTTTCCGGTGCGGAGCTCTGCATGGACTGACCTGATCTAGGCGGCGAGGTTTAGAGCTGAAGGAGAGCTTGGATGGCTTCCTTTGGCGGCCGACGGTTTCTGACGCAGTTCTCCGGCACCTGTTGACGATATATGAAACGGAATGTTTCCAAGTGTTGCTCAGTATACAAGGGGAAAATAATGCGGAGGGAAAAAACTAGAAAGCAAGGGCTATAATTACCCGTTTAATGCGTGGCGGTCGGCCTGGTGCATTAGACTGTTTTTTGGAATTTTGGCGAATATACGGGCAGCCAACAACAGAGGATTCGGGTCTGGGATAGTGGTTCCTGTTGACGTACCGAATACCAGCGGGGGCGTGGCAAAGCTCTCCATACAACGGCAGCCTTCCACGCCCACTTCTTAGCAACTGCGGCAAGGGATTTTGATCTTTGTGCAAGCCCAAATGCACACCCTGGGATAAGTGCAAACAAAGCCGCTGTTCTCTTTTTAAGGGAGGTGCAGCCTTCTTTGTTTGCGAGAAGACATGTATGTGGTTCAAAAGGCCAGCAAGAAGAAACTCAGGGAAAAAATTCGTATTGATTTTTTGGAACTAAAGGATTAATTACAGATCAGTTCTTTTATCAAGGCAGCGTTTTTTGTGAGTTAACGACGCAAGGGAAGGGCAATCGCGGTGGAAGAAGAATTATTACCGTCAAACCTCGAGCTCTAGCTTTCTTGCCGCCAGTTCTGGTTTACTTCTCTATAAGGCTTAATCAATACGCGTGATTCTTCGTAGTGCCGTAATACACAGCTATATTTTTATCTCAGCCCCTGTGGCGTACAGTTATTTCATCCATTGCTTTTATTCTGTACCAATATTTTTGTAGCTGAAAGTTACGATCTTCCACGCTGGGAAGAAATTGCTTAATCGATTGAAGAATCTTGTAAAAAAAAGAGATGGCACAGTGTGGAAAAGGCACGGTGACGCCAAGTGAAATGGTGTTTGTAGGTGTCAAAATAAACACACTTCCAAGTGATCAGAGGAAATATTTGCAAGTCATGTATCAGCCCCAGAGAGCTGATAAATGGTGTATGGCACCGTAAATGTGATCCATAAAAGCTACGTCATAGCAACAACATGTCTTACGAGTCGGGCATCCTTTGTACTAGCAGCGCATACTGCTTTTGTATATGTTATCTTCTCCATGGTATAGTATAATAAGAAACGAGCACAAAAAGCCCTATTCATCTTTAGCGATCCGGTACCTCGTGAAATGTACTTGTATTCCACAGTCTTCGGTATACTTAGACATAGGAATCTTTTTATAGCCGTCATAAACGCTTTCTCCTCAACTTGTCGAGCAAAAAAATATTAAAAAGAGAGATTGTACAAGCATGAAACTGGACCCCGCCCTAAGGTCACGCTTTGCATGCGAGTGAAAGTCGGGAGAAGGAAAATCTGTATCCAAGTTTCAAAGTCCAGAAAATGTAACAACTAAGCTAACAAGAGAGAGACTGTCGCAAGTCTTATTTCTATGCTTTAAGTTAAGTGGAAACTCAATTGAAACATTTCGTAATGTGAGTCGCTTTTGTATTGACATACGATCCGTTGGGCTGTTTTGCCCCCAATAGAGGGTATCGCTTGACTAGATTTGAAGCCGGGGTCGTTATTCGGACCCGCACTTTACAAGTTGAGCTCCCAAACTCTGAGTAAATTGTACAAAACTTCGGCATACCAACTTCGCTGGGGCAAATCTGCCATTGTCGATACCAAAGTCGCTAAATCGAGGCCCAGTACCGCCCGTTCCTGCAAAAAGTGGTATGCGTAGTTCATAGCCGAGGGCGTTATTAATAGCCGTATGATGGAAGGCAGACCTTTCGGAGTTGGACTTTTGTTGAGCACGTTTTCCAACTCTTGTATGAATGTTCGGTTACCGCTGGCAACCTGGAACCCGTCCAATAAAGATATTGGGTATTAATGTGAACTTTATATGAAAGTAACGTTATTAATGTGTGCATGGGTATTATTGTGTAAGTTTCTAAACTTACTTGAAGTTTGCCAGTGTATTCAGGGGTGGTGGAAAAAAGGGCCGTCTGTTCTTCTTTGGAGAGGCTGGTCAGATCAATATCCTGTAAGCGTTGCCGAACTTGCCGGAAGGCCACGGGATCATAGACCAAGATTTGGTACAAAGCATCCCCGCTACGGTAGCCTTTGATGAAGTGAGTGCCTTGATCAAGAAAGAAATCCACCGCTTCCCGTAAAGCCCCCACGACTGTATTATTCACGCGCTCCAAGATCGCGTGACTCAAGCGTGCCTCTCCACGCATGGAACCCACCTGGACATGTTTTTCGACCTTGAGTAATAAAAACCGATGATCGTCCATTAGATGGGTAAGCTGCAGTCCGAGTAATCGGGCCAGCAATGGTTTGCGCCATGATGCTGTGAAAGCACGCCAGGGTCGATGCAAGCCGTCGATGGTGAAATTGGCGAAAAAGCTTTTCAGGAGCGATTCCACATTCTCGCATAAATGAATCTGGACGTGTCGCTCCACCAGCGTTCTGTCGAAAGTTAAAATAAAACGCATTCTATATACTTACAAATAGTACGGGACAAAATTGAAGAAAATAATTTCGTACTGATTAACTTTGCTGACGTCGAAAAAGGACCTATTTGGTTGAAGGACTGGGTGAGTTGACTCCCGAAAGAGCCAGAAATCCGTAAGGTTAAATGGGGCGACCCGAATGCTGAATCCCAAAAACCCATAACGATTGAATATGTTGAATGCTTCACCGAGCGGCACAGGATTGTTGTGAAACAAGGTCGGCGAGGTTTGGTTACGTTTCGGACGTGATCTCATCAACTTGTAACCGTTTGTCGTTGCCAGCAACTGGCTCACCAACATGAGTAGAATGACAATGAATGGTTTCATGGTCACGATTCAATGCACGGTAGCTGCTATGGAGTCCTTATGGTATTTTAGGCAATTTTAGCAGACCTCCGCAACACCCATTGAAGAGCAACGAGTTGTATAATTGGGTCTGCTAACGATGGATTTGTAGGAGAAATAAGCCGCATACTTCCACTCCTGCACTTTTCGTTGTTGTTACTTTTCAGATAAAGTCCAGTCCACTATGTGCTCACCTCAGCACCAATAGAGCCTCCGTTAGCACTAGCTCCGTGTGTACACATAACTGCAGTGGCTATATATTTGTACCAATCTATTGTCGCATTCGGGCGTGGCCCCCTCTCACTTTCCGCAGCAACTACCATTGCACGCTTGATACGGTAACTGGATTGCCTTGAGCCAGAGGAAGCCAAGTACACGTGTATTATCATTAGTAAGGAACGGTACGGAACCAATCATTTTAGGTTACAAACTTGTGAGCCGATGTTATCTGTACAGTACGGTTAGGCGAACGGGTTTAGTGTAATCGGCCTACTCGGGTGTGGAAATGGGTACGACGCGTAGAAGCTGAAGGGCTCTGCTGATAAAACGTAAACACGAGCTTGAACGTTGGAAGATGCGTTGACAACTGTTATCCTCTTAATAGTCTCACGAGTGTCACCACTGAAAAAGAAGTGGACTTTCTTCACGCACACTCGTAATCAAAGTCCATAGCGCTTGAAAAATCGGTTGGTGCAGATGGTGACCAATCCTGAAGAACTTTATTCTAACGTTTAATTCAAAAGTTGACAAGGACATGTGTTATTACCAGACCATCCACCCGCTATGTGTGGTATGGATATCAAGTCTTTTTTGGTTTAAATTCTGCCTTTGAGTGAATGTCCTCTAATGCGGCGTTTTTTGGTCTGGATCACCATGTAAGACTTATTAAACACGCTGGGAAGTTCATGGAAAGCCGCAAAGGTTCGGTTGACTAGGAAACCGAATTTTCCAAGAAATACGGGCAATCAAACGAACCATGTTAGCAAATATAATAAACTTTTCTACGTCTAGTGCATTTGCACTTTTTACGGTATCGGAGAGAAAGTGCATCTCGTATTTGACTTTCCAAAAGATTTACACGTTAAAAAGTTCTCGACGCTTGTCAAAGTGGTATCAAGATCTTTTAGAAGATGCACAGCTATGCCATTTTTATCCAAGTCTCTAGTTTCCGCTTGAGTGTCCCAACGTAATTCGATAGTAATCAGCAAATCTTGAAATACGCACTACTTTCGTTTCTTCGCATTGTAGCGCCTTTGACCTAGATCAGAACGGAAATCGAAATTGCTTTCTTTCTACGCGTAATCTCGTTCTACGTATGTAGCGAGCTAATTATTTACGCAGTACAAATTTCCCTGTTGTTTTACGTCGTTTTTAACTTCATTAGCGTTAAAAACACTTTGAAGTTGTGGGTCAATAGCCAAAAAGATGCACGCAGCCAACGTTCTCTGTTGCACGCCATTGGGCTATTTCCACAAGTCTTTGGACCACGTGTAGTGAAAGTGGCTCAAGTTTTAAGTTTCAAACAATATATATTTCCCTAATCAATGGAGGATACTGAAGATATCGAACCAGCAAGCTTAAATTTTGTGCCATGTCTTACATGGGTTCGTCGAGGAGCAGCCAAATTAACCCCTGAAAAGGTAAAGAATTATGGTATATCTATATGATATAATCTCTGTTTTTCTTTCAAATTTGTATTTTTGCCTTTCATTCTACGACAAGCATCATGCTTTAATATTAAACATGTATAAAACCTACGTATTTTATAGGTACATCTCGAAAAGGACGAGTTGGCTGAACTTATTAGGCATACTAGAAGGCAGATAAAGTACTAAAACTCGTTTTATCCCCAAAAATATAAGGCTTAACGATTTTGTATTTTTTGTTTAGCGACGTCGAAGATGAGGAAAATGACGAAGAGCAAGAAGCTGATGAAGACGAGAAAGATGAAGAGCTGCAAGATGAGGAGATGGAACAGGAAACCGAAGCAGCATCAGTTGCCGGCAAAACCAAGAAGAGCAAAGCCAAGGCTTCCAAAGGTATTCTGAATACAGTCGGAGACGACAAGATTCAGTCAGAAGACGACAAGATTGCTGCTGAATATGGTCTTGACACCTATGACGACGAAGACGGTAAGAAAAAATAGTTGTGCCTCTATACAGACCAGTATATTTCCACGTTTGGATTTTTCTTTAGATGAGACGGAAGGTGTAATGGGAATAGAACATTTGACAGTTTACCCAAGCAATGATGAGGACCCATATATTACCGTAAAAGACTCCGACGATGATTCCTCAGAAGGAGAAGACTTCAACCTGCTCCCCACAGACAATCTCATCGCTGTTGGCCATATAGAAGGAGATACACCCATCTTAGAAATCTACGGTACAAGGACACCTTTTTTGACGTATTTATTATATTATTATTTTTTATTAATTTTTATTATATTATTATTTAGTCTATAATGCCGAAGAAGCTCACCTGTATGTTCACCATGAAATCTTGTTACCATCGTTTCCACTCTGTATCGAATGGTTGGATTACGAGCCTGGAGAAGATTCCCCAAGTATGACTGACTTTATGGCCGAATTTGCTTTAGAAAAGACTTCGTTTGTATAGGCAACTTGGTGTGTGTTGGAAGCATGTCTTCAGTTATAGAAGCTTGGGACTTGGATGTAGTTGGGGGCTTAGAGCCTGTGTTTACCTTGGGACGCCGTAAAAGTAAGAAGAAAGGATTGGCGGCTGTAGGGCACAAGGACGCTGTACTCAGCCTAGCGTGGAATAAACACGTCAGGTATGTAGTCGTATTTGCATGGAAGTAAAAATGAATGCTAACTTGCGATTTGTGTATTACAGATCTGTATTAGCTTCAGGTTCTGCGGATAAGAAAGTCTTATTATGGAACCTGCACGACGGTTCTGTTGCATCCACCATTAACGCCCACAAAGACAAAGTTCAGGCTTTGCAGTGGCATCCATTTGAAGCTCAAACTTTGCTAACGGGTTGCTGTGATAATCAAGTACGCGTCTTCGACTGCCGAGCTCCGGACACTTGCAAGTCGTGGGACTTGGACGGAGAAGTAGAACGAGTAGTCTGGGATCACTTCAATCCCTTTGCCTTCTTGGTAGTGTATATTCTCTTGACGTAAACTTCGTATGAGTATTCTTTATCGCTGTTTGTCCTGCAGGCGAGCACCGAGGCTGGTATGGTTCATTACTTAGATGTGAGACAGGAAAAGTCCTTGTGGCAGTTGAATGCACATACGAAAGCTTGTACAGGTAATGCTTTTATGGATTTCCTGTCGGTGATATGTATTACAAACCCAAAGGACGCGCTGTAATTCGAGTTTCTATGCTAACAGGTTTAAGCTTAAGCTGGGAAGTCCCTGGGTGCCTTATGACGGCGTCACAGGACAAGGCGTTCAAAGTGTGGGACATCCAAAGTGGCAAGCCTGAATTTGTTTCGGAACAAACTTTCGATTTGGGCCACATACATACCTTGAGTGCCTGTCCAGACGCTCCCTTTGCGGTATGTTTAGGTGGAGATAGCCGAGAAAGCAACTTTAAAGTTTGGGATATCCGTCAGAACTCTTCAGGTGAGTCATCATTTATCGATTTAGTTCAACAACTTGCTCCTCAATTCCACGAGCTCGGAGCAATAAGAAATTTCATGCATAAAATTCGCATTCTAGGAAATATCTTCATCCCACGCCTCCTTTTTTCTTTTTTTAAGTTGTAATCGGCGTAGACAATCCTTGTTTTTGTTTTTTGGCGGAAAGTTAATTGGTTTCTTCTTTTTCAGCTTTGAGCCGATTCGAAAAGAGGCCATTGGTAGACACGTCCCTGAAAACTGCAACACAAACAAAGGAGGAATCTTGATTTATGACGGTTGTTGAGGGAAGCCAGGTTTAATGCTAAAAGTATTGTGTATTTCAACATCCAAAAGTTTCTTAACTTTTTTTCGGTCACTGCGTATGAAAACGTACAAAAAGCTAATGCTTGTAATATAGCATGCCCATATGCATACAGAGATAGCTCTTGGAATCTAATTAGAGATATAATCATGTTTACGAGAGGGAGTGCCATTGAGAAATGACTTTTCTGGGACTCTGTACCATGCTGTTCCAATGAATTTGCTGGCTCTGTCCACGGACTTGCTTCCCTAATGCCACTTTTCCTAATGGCTTGTATTTGGGTGTTTTAGTTTTACCCTGACTAGATTCAGCTCCCGCCGCTTCATTCCCGTCGTTAGCTAATGGAATAGGAGAAGAGAGGTCTTGACAAATCACTACCAGCAGCACAGCAGTTGGGATTTGTGAAATGGGCAAATCAAAACTGAGATTTTCGTTAAAATTTAGGGTCGCCGAATGAGGCTGGACAGCTGTCTTTTTACGCTTAAGAACCTTGCCCGATCCATTGAGCAACATGACTCGCACGAAATAATCTGAAAGGATACGTGATTGCATCATCAACACATTTATATATATATTTTTTTATGCGTCGGATGTCTGTTTACTGGAATTCTCGTGCATCTTCGGTATCTTGACGGCTCGTGCTACAGTAACTGATAACCGTTGCGACGTTGGCAGGCACATTAGTCCGACAAGGACATCCCCAAGCTCCTGGTTATAAGAAAATAGGCGACGCAAGATGA
This sequence comes from Lepidurus arcticus, assembly GCA_003724045.1. Taxonomy (NCBI): domain Eukaryota; kingdom Metazoa; phylum Arthropoda; class Branchiopoda; order Notostraca; family Triopsidae; genus Lepidurus; species Lepidurus arcticus. The sequence continues at coordinate 121,263 of RJJA01000158.1, forward strand.
ATATTGATATGTCAGCTCGTTATTCAGTTTGACTAGATTGCGAGAAAGGGGTATACCTGTTGCCGTTCTACGAGGTACCGTGTGAGGTATATTTTATCTCCAGTCATAAGCGAGGAGAGGGTCTCTTTCAAGGGAATTACTGTCGCCCCTAGTTCCGAGATCCCTCCAACCTTATCGTTATCCTTCAGAGTAAGGACGATGCGGCAATCCTAAGATGAGCGTATATGATGTTCTGTTTCCGTTGACCCTATAGTTACCTTAATGTCGGCCTTTTCTAAGGATATGGACACTGTTTGCTCGAATACAGGGTGTTGCGTGTTCTTAATGGGTTCGGTTACGACAGTAGCGAGGTCTTGCGTTTTGGCGCCTCGGAACGTTCGCCGTTGCTTTTCAACACAGATTCGAAGAAATGGTTCACAAGTGGCGACGTAAGAACGAGGTGGAAGTTCTCCGGCTTCCTAAAGCATTCATGGAAAATAATTAAGAGACATTGTACATATGTAATGCAATCTCGGAACCCAGATGAGCGTTTCTTAGTACTCGTTTTTAGTAAGGAAGGCTTTTGTCTTACTTCCCTGCTGTAATGCTCGGGCTTTAAAAACTTATAAATACAACGGAGACATATAAATTAGTAAACTCCATTAATGTGACCTACTTTTAAATGTAACAGTAATTTGGCTTGGCTCTCTGCGGACGGTTGAAGGAATTGAAGAGCTAGACTGATGTAGGGCAATGGAACATCTCCATTATTTGACGACACAGATCCTCGCTACAGAAAATGAAATAATCGATAAGATGCTGAAGGATGCTTTTGTCCTAAAGTTAGCTAACGTAAAAGTTAAATGTTTGACTAACTCGGCTGGACTTTGGACTGTCTGGCTCGCTCGGGGTCCGGGCCATGCTCGAGTTCATGGATTCTCGACCACTATCGGTGGACATAGTGGAGTGATACCAAGCATGGTTGCGTCGAAATTTGTCCTTCTTGGACGACCAACGACCTGTGTAGTGTGGTACATAGAGATGGGGAAATGTCAATATGGGGGTGTTGTGAATGGATTATCTTTTCCTGAATATTTTGGATTATGATAGACAGATAGAGTCAACGTCCGGAACACCTGTCCTCTCTCTTTTGTCTCATTTTACGCGCAGGGAGATATAAAAGGGGTTTATTAACAATATTTTGCCGTACTTTTGCCATCAGGTGCGGAAGTAGTGTGTTCGGGTGGCGAATAATACTGGAACTCGGTCAGCTTGATAACTGACTGCTCGGGATCGGCCTTTTTTGCACCTGCTTGAAACGTATTGGAAATTAGTCATGCTGCAGAAGCATTGCGAAACAAAACTCTTACGTTTATAAATGCAATCATGAAGAGCGCAGTGAGGTAACAGGAAGCAGATCACGATTAGTATAGTAACAAGCACCAAACCCGCACCTCCAGCCATCATAAATACTTTCGTCTCGGCAGTCAAAAAGTCAGACATTTTTTCTTAACTTTTTCTCTTTTTTTTCACTTGTGCTGGCCGGAGATATTTCGCACCTGAAATGTTAACTTCGCCAGTAGCGAATTCTGTTTTTCTTAAAAATGAAAGACGGAAACATCCCCATTTCACAGACTGTTTCGTAGCTTCGTGCCAACTGGCGAACATAGACTAACGTACCCGTATACTAGTAGAAATGAAACAGTTCCAGCTGCGTCAGCGGGTGTCTGTGACGTAACTTTCATTGCACCTGCGTAAGGACCGTGAAAAATGTATGCGGTTTTAATTTCGCTTTGTTTTGGAAATGTAATATAGGAAAGTGGGCCCACCTTTATGTATGTCTTTTGTTTCAGCATTTTAAGAAGTTATAATAAGCGTGCACTCTGGATAACCTTGTGTACGTTTAGTAGTCCTTATTGTTGTGTTTAGACGCTTATAAGAGACATTTGTACGATGGTCAAAGAGGGGAGCGTGTAATTAGTAGCACTTTTTTCGACGGTCCGTTAAATGTGAGGGTGAGCAGTCGACAGCGATGTGTCATTTTCCGCGGAAGTGTAAATATTGTCATTTCCTCAATGCCCTAAAAGTAAAGACGGCAGGTTATCTATAGATTTTGCCGTTAAGAAATAATTACACATAGCTACGGTTTTGTCTCGATATGCTCGATTAGGCTATACCAGATAACGTGTATAAGTCCTCCAACTTTGGAATTTCTGCATAATGAAGGACGGCAGCAAATGGGGAAAATCAAAAAGAAGTATGGAAAAGTCGTAATTTCATTTTGACGTGAATAATGAATTGCAACGCTTCCCATTTTCTTCGCTTCAAAAATTTATTTCTTCTTGCGACGGCCAAAACTTGTTTTGCTATTACGTACTTTACAATACCTGGAAAGTTACCCCTCCATCTCCAGCTAAATATATTACAATGCAGTGTAATAATTCCTAGCAAGTGTGAGTTTATTTGAAGGCTTGTTTGGCGCTATAATTTATGACGGATAAGAATCTGAAAGCAAAGAAAAAGCAGGAAAAAATTTCGGGGCGTTTCCTTCCAAATTACAAAGCACGGAATACGTTTGAATTTTGACATCCAATGATTTCCAGTGTAAATTAGTCTCTTCGGGAACAACACATTTCCCAAACACTATACAGTCTTGAAGAAGCAGGTGCTTGAAAAAGCCTTCTTCTCAACATAATCGGAGCGGATTTTCATTCGCTAATTTGTAAGCCGGGGTATATGTTAGTCAGTTTCCAGTGCTAGGCTACATGGCACAGTTAAACAAGATCAATGTTAAAAATGTGACGGTCACCTACAGCCTCAACCCTTGTATTCTCTATAAGTGTGCATGATTATTTTGTACCTGTTTGTAAGTATTTCAAAATATAGCTCTTAATATCTCTTAGTGATATTTTACTTAACAGTTACTTTCACTTATTTGTCATTTTAGATAGATAATAGTAAAAAATAATTCAACGGAATTCGGTTTTTATTCTTATTTTAAATTCCCCGCTTCTTTTGGATAAATGAAGCCTATTAGAAATCGATTATATTTTTTCCTATATAGTAATCGATTTTTATATCGGAACGGGAACGCCCGTTCCAGAGCACAGGCCAAGTTGCGGTGGTAGACTTTGGGGAACGTGTTGAGCCTCTCGCGCTCTCGCCCCGCCTCAGTACCGCCCCTACAGCCGAACGGCAAGGTTGTCGATATAGAGACAGTTTTTATGGTTAACTTTTAGGATAGTTATGTTTTTAAGCTAAATTTGGATAATTTGCTCTGTTTTTAGTTACACACAGCACTCCTATTGATTCCTAAGCATTAATTTAGCGTTGTTTTCGGACTTATGGACGTGTTTTTAGTGCGGTGTTTCATTGTATACGTTTGGGCGAAATTTACACACTGGACATGTCCAAACAAGTTACTGTGCGCCGGGCTTATTCTACTGTGTTATTCTGTATTATTTGTCTCCTTCAGTTCGCATTATTATTTTCCTTGTCATTTTTTTAGGAAACGCCCTTGATTCTCGCGTGTTATGCAAATGAAGCTGAGGGAACCACATGGTATGGATGGCACGTGGCATGGTATGGATGGCACATGGAATGCCACGTGGGAGAGTTATGTATGGGATTGAGGTAAGATGGTTTAAAATGTGTTTAATAGAATAGATCCGTAATAATAAAGGAATTAAGTATATCCGTTTCTCCTTGTGTTAGTCGTCCTTATGATGTAATAATTATTAAAACGGCTTAAAAATGTTGTAGTCTCTGTATGGTTAGCGAATAAGCAGAAACTTCTTCAACTCGATATCCAACTGACCCTCGTAGAGTAAGACGCATGGTATTCGTCTGTCGTATAGTCCTTGTGTCTACGACCAAGATTGTACCGCATCAGAATTAAAATTATTGGGCTGTGGAGTTTTAATGCTGGAAGAACTTGTGCCAAATCCGTAACTGCACCGAACCCTTTGGTAAAGTATAGTCTGCCATCTATTTTTATATGAATTTCAGACTTAATGTATTTACCGTAGGTGTTCTTTAACGGCTTTCCTGATCGGGTGTACAGCAAGAGAAGACTATTGAACGACCCTAAATAAAATTCCTTGCTGGTTTCAAGTACCATTGGATCTTCTGGTTATGAATCTGGTGATTATATGCAGTAGGCTTCAGTTATTACTATTTCCAACTGCGGCTGGCGTGCTTTGTTCTGGAACTTCCCAGAAAACTCCGTTCCACTCTTTTGGGCGGTACGGGAACGGAACGGCGTTGCACCGAAAATGGCAGGGAACGGAACAGTTTTTTGGATAAATTTACCGTTCTCGTACAACGCCACCTAGCACCTAGGCAATGTAGTGTTTGAGCCATATAGTCGCTACACTTAGAAACTTTCCTACTCTGCTTCAATCGTTTTCCATAAAATCGACTTTTCGACTTTAAACGACAAGAAGAATTCCATAAAATCATCGGATGTTTGAGCGGAACGGATATGGAACGGAACGGATCTTTATATTGGGGCGGAACGGCCGTTCGGAACTAGTTCTTTTGAAAATTTTGCCAAAATCGAACGGAACGAAGCGATAGAAGTTGACCGAAGAACGGTAGCGAACGACGTTCCGGAAAAAAGAAGTTCTGGAACACTGGCTTTAAGGCAAAAATTAGTACATGGGAAGGGTCCCGAAGCTCAGTAAAGCAGCTTTCGGTTCAACTTTGTGTGCCGTTGTAAAGTTTTGCAAACTGAGTAGACTTGTAACGCTTGCTTTCCCAATCTTTTGCTTTTCTTGTTAAATTTATTCCTCTCTACATTGCTCCAGCGTTTCCAAATCCGTTGGAATTTTTCTTCTGTGACCAGTTCCAAAACTTGGATTATAAAATTATTCCAATAAGTTTTTTTTACTCTCCCCCAATCCTCCCCGGAAAGCCTTATTTGCTTATTTGTTGTAATCAAAATGTTCCCCGTAGAACCTTGTTTCCGAAAATGTCCTTTTTTATTGTCCGGTGTGAAATTTTAGAAATAAAAGCCAAAATTTGTAACATTTTTGCGTGATCTTTCAAAAAATCCGCTAAAGGGGGTGGGGCCTACCGAAAAAGGACGAATCCTATTGGTGAATTCGGCCAAAAAGGGGGCGTGGTTTCTTTTCGAGCTTGGAAAGCTTTTTCAGGGCTTTTCTCCATAAGGAATAATGTTGTATCAAGGGTCTTGAAAATCGTGGAAAAATGAGAGCCTCGCCCCTTCCCCTGTTCCCAACTCCCCTGCTCGCTTTCCGATCCCCGATATTCGAGCTCGTAATGCCGAAGCATCACGATTTCTAATATAGGAATAGAAGCTTGCCGGGAAGGCATAAGGTACAGAGAAAGGGAGCCATTTAATATTCCGTTTTTTCGACGAAATAAAGTGCTTCGACCGGGAATCGAACCGAGGACCTGTTTATCCTCAGTCGTGCGTGTTATCCACTTGGTCATGAATTTATATCACAGTGGCGTGGAAACTTCTATAAATTCAACATATGAACGAAGCTGGTGTACGTGTACCATGGGTGTACTCGTGCGCAACATCCATCTTTTGTTCGATTTATGAAAAATATGGTGGTTCTGCTACAACCATACCATAAATTTTTCACGTTATGACCCTGATAACTTGCTATTCGCGGTAGGTATTCTGTCTAGAATATTAACCATTTTTAAAAAAAATAGGGTTTTAAATTGTACCAGAGATTACCATTATAATAACAGTGTCCCCACATTTTTTTATCTTTACTTAGTCTTTACTTTACTTTACGTTACTTTACTTTACGTTACTTTACTTTACGTTACGTTACTTTACGTTACTTTACTTTACGTTACTTTACTTTACGTATCTTTACTTAGCCTTAGTTAGTAATGACAAAATACACAAACGGCAACAGGCTTTATAGCTAGGAGTGGAAGAACAATAATAGTTGACTATTATGAAAGCCATGCACTTAACGCAGTTGGTATAGTTAAAAGTAAACAATATCAAAATA
>RJJA01000159.1:0-56382 GCA_003724045.1 Lepidurus arcticus
ATGTTAGTTCCTTAACTTTTCCTATTTGTATTGTTATTAAGTTTTAAATTTATACGCTTACTAATTCTACTCCTTACAATATATAGTTTCGTTACTATGTACTACTAGCGACTGATTCTAACAACCAGTGATCACAATAAGCGGGCATCCACTGTGTCCTGAAAATAAGACGTTTGATTAAACTCGCAGTAATGAAAAGATCAATTATTTTTTTGTAGCAAACTGCATATGTATCTTTGGAGTTTTGAGCTGAATGCAGAAAATAGAGTCACGGCTTTTTTTTTATTCCAACACATTGACAATCAAGAAATGAGACAATTCTTGTCAACTTTTTTGCGATGACCGTGACCTCTGCGCGAAATTCCATGATTCCCACTGCTTTCTGAGTGTCGACCACGCCCATTTGGATGGTACTGCCCCGCCAAGACGCCATCTTTGGGCACATATGAAATCCTTACTCCACCCCCATTTCCGCCTCCTTCACGACTAGTTGGGTAATTGTAGTAATATTCCTCTTCGTCCGTACTGGAACTGGAGCATGTAGAGCAAGTACTGGACAAATCATCCTCTTCCACAGGCTCTTTCTTGGCCCGCCAGTCCTCTTTCATCTCCTTATGGCTCCTGCTCGCCGATTCCGCCGATACCTGAAATCCAGCTTGACCGGAATACGACTGTGACCTCGCCACTTGAGGATTGGCTTGTCCAGGAGGATATAACATATGTCTCGGATCCAAAACAGGACTGGAGCTTTCACTACTAGAATCTGAATTCGCCGTAGGCCGATGTTTGGTCCTCCTCCGCCTAGTACTACTGCCTGGGACTTGTCTGGGATCAAATCGGACCGACAACTGACTTTTATCAGATCCTCGTATCGCGCTCGTTAAGTTGGACTTTCTCGGCGTGGAAACGGACGCCAAATCCTGATTCCCATGTCCACAGCAACCATTGGAGTCTGTACAGGGACAAGTAATGGGCTCAGGACGAGTCAAATCCGGTAACGAAGACGAAGAATGGGAATTCAAAACATGTGGAGCTATTTCTCTCACTAAAAGACCTCCTTTGTTCATTTTGGCGGCATTTTCGAGTTCAAATTCGGTCGTATCCAATGTCGAGTTAGGTATCGCCACATTGGATCGCTTTAATCGATCATTGAGCATGGGGATCCCTTCATTCATACCTCTCAAGTCCATCTTGTCATTCGACAGCATTTCCGTCAGGTTTTCAGGTCGTAAAACTTGATTCATTGGAAGATGGGCGGGGCTTAGTGCCCGGTAGTGCGTTTCTTCAGGTAGAGAGCATGACGTAGGCAATGTTGGAGGTGTGGCCATAACTTTGGGGCCGTTTCTGCCTTCTAAAGCCCGCCGGCCCATTTTGGGGGATCTTAACGGAGATCCATTATGCAAATCCGGAAAAGGATTCACATGAGGTTTATCTTTGACCGCCAGAGGCGCTTTAGGACGCGAAACATGCGGAGCCGGAGAAGGAGACTTGGCTGGAGACGAGCTTTCGTACGTTTCGCTTAGGTAATCCTTGTTGAAGGATCTTTGTTGGCTGCGCGAAGAATTTGGCGAGCTTTCGATCGGGGACCGAGCTGTACCCGTGGACGGGGAAGAGGGAGGATCCTCGTAGCCACGCGAACGGTGTCGCCCTCTAGGATGCCCTGAGGATCTGCTTTTGCGCGGACTGGGCGAACCTAGTTTGGAAATGAGCGAGATTTGTTGAGTGGGCGTATTCGCGTTGCTGTCGGTAGGCGTAGGCGGCTCTCCTTTGGAACAGCCGATGGAGCAAAAGATCAAGCCGCGACGAGGCAGGAAGGGTCTTCCCAAGAGTGAAGTCCGACAGGTGTGGCAGCAAAAACAAGTTTCATTCGCGTGCCAGTGTTGGCCTTCGTGTGTCATTTGCCCTGTACAGATCAAAAAGACAAAAGAGTATAGATATAAAAGAATTGAGGGATCCATCAAGTCATAAAAATTGGAATGATCGTCGCGTTTCCCAAGGGCAGCCAGAATTTGGATTCCTTTTAGTACCTTGATCTACGCCAATGGGCTCCCCACATGCGTCACAATACTCTGAAAACATGGCGTCGAAACACAAGAGGCAATACGGTTTGGTATCTCGCATTATGTACCGTTGACCTCCCAAAACCCGGTCGCATTCCAAACAAGCAAAGTGTTTCATATGCCAGGCTCTTCCTTCAGCTTCAGTGCACTCGTCAGCTAAAATGATCTGAAAAAAATTGGAAACAATTTAAATAGTCGTTAATTGAAGCCCTGGGAAAATAAGAATAATTGAAGTTGTTTAATAATATTGAAGAATAATTGAAGCTAATAATTCTTTAATTGAAGCTCCAAATGTAGGAATCATGTCGGTAAATTACTTCATCACACGCAGCGCAACGCGGTTTTAAGGTTTCGGCGTGGTGTCGACCGCAGTAAATTCTTCCTTCTTTGTAAAAATAGATAAGATCTACCAAGAGTTCTCGGCAGACGCAGCACACGAAACACGCTGGATGCCAGCACGTGTTGGGACCTGCCCGGGATGCGTAGACGGCCATGTCACCAGTGCCTAATGGCTCGGAACACTGTCAAATAAAACAATTTTTTTTATTCCTTAACATTTATTTTTTATTTTTCTTCCTAGACTATCATAAACTATAGCCTTTGCAAACTTGTTTGGGAAATTAATGCTAACAAGCGAATAAAGGCTAGGATGAATCATAAAACTTTATGCAAATTGGTTTATCAACTAGTTTGGAGTAACAAAGTATTTCTTGCGCGAATCTTGCCAGCCCCCAAATTGCTTGCTACGCTTAAATTTCATTGCTGCTTTTCCTTGGCTCTTGGCGGTTAAGGTTCCATTATATATTCACGCTTAATTTAGATTCAAATTTTAATTGCTTTTATGGCTAATCTTATTCTTTTTCTAGTAAGTCAAAATTTCCATTTTAATGTTAAATCTTAATCTTTGAATTACTTCTGCTCCTTACCCCGCCCCAAATTTCATTCGTGTCGAAACAGGAAAATAGAAACCGGATGAAATAGACAATAAGCTTAAGACAAAGAGTTATAAGTTTAAGAATATTCCGTTTGAAAACAAAAACAAAACTTACGTCATCACAAGCGACAGATACCGGTGGATTGACCGGTACTTGTCGAACTGTAGCTCGTCCTAGTGCTTCTCTCTTTCTTTGGGCGGAAAAGAGCCTCAATTCCTTCTTCTCGTCTTCAGACAAACTGGAACAGTAGCGGACTTCATTGTCGTGTGGAGGTAGTTGGTGCAGTAACTGGCGTATGCGGTATTTTTCACCCACTGAGTTCACGTAAGGCACTTTATCTTCGGGCAACGTCGAAAAATACAAATGAACCTGGAACCCAAGAGAAACAGAAATTTATTTCCGTGCATTTCTAAACAACACCGAACCTTCCAATAGTTTAAAAATACATAACTAGATCCTAATAATTTTTTTTTTAAATCCAGTACACTTTTTCAAAGTTTTTCATTTTTCGATTCAGGAAGTCAATTTAAATTTAAATTCAATTTTTCAATTCCCCTCTCACTCCTATTTTTGTATTTTTTAATACAAGTACCTACATCCTAAATGCAATCTTAAGTGTAATCTTACATATAGAAAGCCCATATGTAAATGAGCATATGTATATTTTTTAAGTAATAATAGACTGGCTGTGTAAACAACAAATATAATTTAATATATCCATATATAAATCCACATATGAATATATTACATTTTTATTGCTTCTAACTTTATACAACAATGTAATTAAATTACCTGCTCCGGTTTGAGGCCAGGTGGGACCCATGTGTACTCTTCCAAGGCACAGCCAGAATCATCGTCAGATTGGGAGTGTCTTAAGACGTCTGTAATGCCGCCAGCAACTACGCCAAAGACTCCACGCCTCAAGAGTTTCTCCGATAAGGCCGCAGCAGCTGCATCAGGTGCAAAGTCGGTACCGGGCGCAGCACCGGCAGCACCTGTATGTGAATGGAGGACGGTTGCAGAGGCAGCAGATGCTCCAGGTGAGGCGGCGATAGCTCGCGTAGAGGTGGTGGGCAGAACGAGAGCTCCTCGCAAGGTTTGGGGCTCCGAAACATCTTGCACCACCGTCAAGGTCTTGGTGACTGACCCGGTTCCAAAAGAATTGGCCAAAGCAGCCGATCGGAAACCTGCGGCGTCATCTTCAGCATGACTATTGTTGCTGCTCAACGTGCTGATGCCATTGCAATGGTCTTCTCGGGGGCACTTGCAATTCCGACACACTTTTCTATAATCAAAAAGAGAAAATGACATGATTTTTAATAGTTCTCAATTGATTCGCTTTAACGCGTGAAAGTCTGTTGTCCCTGCTTTTTTCCAGTTAAAATAGAGACTCTGAAACGGCAATTCAAAGAACATTTTCATATCGATTTAGAATTTCAATGCTTTCGACATAACCTTAGAGCCTTAGGACGCCAAGTTGAAAAACCAGAAAGAATAAATAGGACCCAAAGGTACCGTTTCGAATTGGTAAATCGGTCCAAGGCACAAGAAAAAACTCGATTTTGTTCGAAAAGAGCAAAAAACGTTCGAATTCTGGTTCGCGGTTCCGTTAGAAACCCATTCTCAACCTCTCACGATTGGCTTAAGGATCTTTTAACGACCCTCACCATTGCGTCTCTCTTGCACCCACTAAAAACATAAACTGTCCTTCCGTCAAAACTTCTGTTCGTCGCCCGGATGCATCAAAACAAGTTTAGCCTCCTGCTGAGCCAATTTAGGTCCCACTTAAGCAAGCACGGGTGCCAAAAATAAAATGAAAATACGTAAAGAATAATCCTAATAAAATAAATAAATAAAAAAAAAATTGGCAGTGAGTTTTTGGCACACTTTTTCAACCTTCGGGAAAACGTATTGACTTATCGGCTTTGCAGCCAAAAAAGAGTTAATCAATAAAAGTTGTAGTCATTGTTACGCTCATCAAACCCGCCAGAACGCTTCAAGCTTCTTAATGGCCCCGAGTGCCGTTCTTGGCAGGTCTATTGGCCCGGTACATCGGTAACCAATTAAGAGTAGCGTGTCGACAAGTTTGGACTATACTGACGTCCGATTAATTTCCGCAACCGGATCGAGTTTGCCTTGCCCAGTGTCTCAAGTGACAACTTATACTCTTTCCATTGTTATTTTGTATCGCTCCTCTTTCCTTTCTTTCATCGAACACAATACTAAGCCCTGAAATGTTTCCTTTCAAAACAAGCTTTAATTTCCGTTTCGTTCGCTTGCATAATCAACAGTTGAAACTGAAGCTTAAAAGCTTGAACGGATTGATCTGCAGATTGATCAAAAAGACAAGTTTCCGTTCTAACAATTCCTAGAACTCGACATCCTTGACCAGATTAATCGCTCTGTTAAGTTTGATGACTTCCGAAATTATTTTGCTTTCCAGTTTTTCCCCCAAGATTGTTTCTAAATGTTTCACTGTTTCTACACAGGACACTTTTAATTTGTTGAGGGGGTCTTTTACTACCCATCCGAATTTATTTGAATAAAAAAAGTAGAGAAAGAGAAGGGAATTGTGCAGGTTTTTGGGGTGCAAGGAGCAGAATCCTTCAGGTGTGTATAATAGAAAGCATGTTATATGCTAATGTGCCTCAATTTTGACGTTCTTTTGTCTTGTCATCTCGATAAGAAGCTGTCGGTCATCGACGTGTTCAAACAAAGTGGACCATAAGTCAGCTGTATCTTGCCTGAGAAGCAAGATAAAGCAAGCTGTATCTTGCTTTTCTTACGCGCTACTCAACAGCGTTGACGGAGCCGAGTCAAGTGTTTGACATTCGCCAGACAAAGCAAACGTTGATGATGACAGGAAGAAATGCCTAAGTTTTTCCCTAACGATTTGGGCACCCCAAAAATGTATTTGAAGGTAAAACGACAACAACCAAAGCGGAGGGGTAATAAAAGTCCTTGGCACTCTACAAATAAGAAATAAGCTTGGGCTGGTCACATAAAAGAGAAACTTTGCACATACCATTCCTTATTAAATAATTGCAATAAAACTACAATTCGACAAAGGAAGCATATATACACGCAGTCTACATTCCAAAGGATAAAACCGCATTCAAAAGACGGGTCCTAACGACAACAATAGCCTCTTTGTGTGAGAAAGTCGAAGGTCCTGACAGTTGAGTCAGAAAAGCCAAGTTTTTCTACAGCTTCTCAATTCTGAAAGCAGACGTTCGACACGAGTTCACAAATACATTACTCTCCTAATAAAAGCCATCTCCAGAACGTCTGTTATAATACACTCGAAAAAACATGTCTCGTCGAGTATTTGAAGAGGCTTAAAGAATTATACAGCTGTAAAATAAGAATTTCAACACAATTTGGAGGCAAAATACAGTGCAGCAGTTAGATTATAGAATCTTTTACTGTGGCGTTGCCGAACTTTTGTACAGTACGTTAAAAAAACGACCCCAACAAACCGTAGGCTACTGTCCTAATTGCCCGCAACTGCGCGTCTGGAAACAGTGCTGCGAATCGCCGTAATGCTATTTCGTAGTGCTGTTCCCAGGCGCACAGTTTCGGGCCATTAGGAGTAGGACGGTGGGCTTGGCTGAGTTTTTATTTATTTATTTTAAAACGTACTGTACAGCAGTGGCGTAGCCAGCGATACGCACAGTACGCAAGTGCGTACCAAAATTTTCTAAATTTACAGAGCTAAACTGATTTTAGGGCGCCAAAATGGACCGCCAAATCTGTAAAGTGCGTACCGTTAAAAATCTCTAGCTACGCCGCTGCTGTACATAGTGTATGCTGCCAAAAGCGAAATTCTATTTCAGAGGGAAAATTAGAGCGAAACTTCAGAACGAAACTGTTTTTCGATCTACAACTGAGTATTTTCACTCCGAAATCCAAATAAGCAAACAGCCTTTGAAATCCTCCTCGTGTTTACAAAGTCCTCCCCACAACAATCAAGCATCTATTTCGGGTCTTAAGAAAAGCTTCGAACTCAACACCCAAGTTCGAGAAAGCATTCCAAACTCACACAACATTCCATCACTTCTGATCGATTACCGACCGTTGAAGTTGAGTTGTAGATGAGTGAAACCAGAGCTAAATCGTTCCCTGAGGCTAATTTCACGGCACGAATTGAACAAAAAGCCTGCCGAATGTTCCAAATCCGCTCTATGTCGGAGAATAAACCTCCAAAGCCTTCCCAAAACCATTTCTTCACAAATTAAAAATCCCTTTAAAAATAGAGAAAAAGTCCTCCAAAATTCTAACTTGTCACTTCTCTTAATACGAAAAAAATTAAATAAAGACTAGAAAACTCCAGCAACCTTTCACAGCGTCTCCAACTTCGGAAGAAGCGAAAAATAAATTCGTACAAATAAAGGAGAACGATTTAGACTCCCACAAGAGGAAAGTGAAGGAGAACTTGGAGGCCCCGGACAAAGTTGCAACTCACGGTTCTAGCTGCTGTGCCCCTTTTTCTATGCGTCTTTGGATCAAGACAAATAGCGGTCTGTCAAGAGGTGGGTTTATACGTATCTGGAAAGTTAAAAGACACGCCTTGGGTTGTTGTCACTCTTGCACCTGGGACCACCACCGACGATTTTGTACACGTATCTTCTCTTCTTCCCCAACAATGAACAAGCAAACGCTTGCTTTTTTTTACAAATAAAAATTAAAAAACATGTACACCAGGCGCTTGGTATGCTGTTTACTGTCTGTCTTACTTCTTTACTACTCCCCTGACCAATTTATACCATTTTGCACAGACTCTTCCTCGAAGAAATAAACGACAACTCACTCGTCAAAGGGCGTGGAAAGACTACGATATCGCAAACATGGAATCAAACGCTTATCTGTATCTTTGTCTCCATTTTCAGTGTTAAGCGTTTCGGCCGTTTCGACAGTAGTCCGCAAGGTTTGGAGCGCTTTGCGGCGGCCGTATAATTGTCGGTAATATTTCTCTTGATCCCCGTACACCCAACACACTTTCCACCACTGCGGCCGGCAAACCGGAAAGTTGGTAATGACGCTACTACTACCACTACAACTATTCAGGGCCTGGTTCGTCTCTAGAGCCGCCATGTTTTCCGAATTTTCTTCTCAATTATTTCCCGCACCTTCAAACTTGCAAAATCACCACGTTTTGGCTCCGCACGCGCAATCTTTCACCGAAAAATGCGGTCAACTTCTGCATATTGCTGCAGAAATTCCAGGATAACCCAAACGTTGATTTAATGTCACTTTGGCGCCCTTTTGAAGTCTGAACTCCTTCGAACACTTCAAAAATCACAAACCGAGCACATTTCTGCAGAAATTATGAAAGTATAGCCCACACGGGGAATATAACCAGTAGCGCTCTTAATTGTTCCGAACTGGCCTTGGCGCCTTTTGGCAACTTGAAAGTAGCGACACTCGAAACTCGAAAATCCCATTCCAAATCTTTCAAGAACTGTCGGATTTTTTTAGCATTTCTTTAGCATATTTTAGCGTTGAAATTCCATCCGAACTTTCCTGACTAATTTTGTTCAACTTGCTTTTCACTACCGATTATCGCAATCCAGGCCCTTTCAGAAAGTACTACTAGCAGACTGAACATTTCTCGAGCTTTTTCACGCGATGACGTAATTCACAGTAATCCAAATGCCAGGTGGTGAAATTGATTATTTGTCAATTTTATTCTTTTTTGCCAAAGACCAAATACACAGTTCCACTGAATCCGAAGCACACGAATGGAGAATGACGACGGGCTTGGGTGGTATGAAGTTGCTCAGTTTTTCCCTGTTGAAAGTGGCAAGAGAGACTTCAATGCGAGCACTGGGCAAGAGCGCAGAGACCTGGGCCCAGAACTACTCTACCTTTACGGTTTTTACCTGTAAGGGATTTTTAGGTAAAAACCCTGCGGGCCCTTTTAACACCCGAGCAAAACTTGTGTGCAGGTAGAGCGAGAGAGGTAAAAGAGAGAAGGAAGAGAGAAAACTCGCTCCCCCCGAATTCACCTCCGCCTCTTTGGAACAGTTGTAAAACCCAAAACTTCCAAGTGCCCACCTCTTCTTTCTTGCAAGAGGCCAAAAACCCAAATCAAAAGGTTACCAGATTACTTCCTTTCATTCTAGTCACCTCTTATTAATGGCTTCTTCTCCTAATTTATCTCTTTCTCCCCCACCCCTTACGCGAAATCGAAAACTTGTTCTCCAATTTTTGTAAATCGAATTTTGCCAAAAAAAATAAATCCCTGCGAAACTGATTTTCAAAGGGGGAAAAGGGGGCAATGGGGGGTCGCTATTCGATCTCGTGCTGAGAGGTTATAAAATATATGCATGGCAAAGTATATCTCTTCCCAATAGCCAAGTATATATCTTCCCTTTGGTGCTTCAAGGGAGATATGGGGTGGGAGGGGGTTAAAGTTTTGATGATTTTCTTGTTCTTAAAGGGAAATAACGGTGCTGTAGATGGAAGTGAGTGTATAACGTTACGAAGTGATGGATGGAAGTTGGTTGCTGTTTGTCTATCGCTTAAAGGTCGACGAAAAGTAAAGGTAAAGTCCCAAAAGTGAAGAAGGCTTCCCTTTTTGACCCCCAGAGGCACTTTTTTTATTTATGCATAAGCCTATTGTCCTTGTTGAGAAATGTTGTTCACTTCAGGAACTAGAAATGGGAAGTCTCTCGAACATCTTTTGGGCCGAGCAAAAATGTTCCAAGCGATCGTTCGTGTCTTGTTCTTCTGCCTTTTTATGACGTAGTTTACATTGCGTAGTTATATCGTTGGGGGTTTTGGGGTGGACGCACTGACTTCTGCTTAAAGGTATACCCTATAGGAAGATACCGATCTTCGCCAAAGCTGTAAAATACTCTGAATCACTCCTCCAAATGACTCTGTTTTGGGCCTTTTTGGGGAAAGAAATGGAGATTCTTTTGGGGTGCTAAAACTGTTCATTTAAAAAAAGAAAAAAAAACTTCCTACAGACGTATGGAAGGCGTTTGAAATTTATTCGGAAGCTGATGTAAGAATAGAGCATCCTATAAAGCAAAACTGCCAGTCTTGAATTTTTGTTTGCTTTTTTAAAAACTCAAACGCTTGTTATACAACGTTTTACATGATTCATTATGCTGATATGTCAAGGTTTCATAAGATATGAGCGTTTAGAAGGCTGTGGAACCCTTACTGCCAAAAAACGAAAGCGTCTATGATAAAAAGCAAAGGTTTTCGAGGCAAATCCAATATTAGCTTTAGAAAAACACGGTCTTCAAGAACAACAATGAATGTCTTCTCGAAAGAGTTTTGTAAAGGTCGTAAGGAACGTACAGTGCGTGCTCCAAAACGTTAGCTTATTGCTTAGCTTGCAGCGCAAAAGAAATTGCACCACACCACTTGGTTATAGTTTTCAGTCCTGGACAAAGTTTTCAGTAGCAAAAAAAAACGAATATAGGTTTCCTTTATATAAACAAAACAGATTTGGTATAAAGAGGTTCGCTACAAATGCTTTTTTGAAAATGGAACCTTTTTCTATTTCAAATATTGGATTCAGGAACGATTTTATGTCCCCGTCCTCGCCTCTTCAATAACTTCATTCCTCTTCGTTTTCGCAACGTTTTGGGTCCCCAAATTGAACTTTATTTTCCGTTCTTACGCTTACAGCATTACAAGACTTGCTTGAATACCGAACTTTTTCAAGGTTCCTGAACCATACTTCTCCTCCAAGCCTTTCAGCTTGCCTTCCTCTTCAGGTTTCCCTTTTTTGGTTTCGTTCCAAACCTTTGGGCGCCATTTCTGAGACAAAACAAAAAAAAGTTCTAACAAAGTCATCTGTTTATCTTGTCATTTGATCAAACGCTCTCAAACTAATAAAGCTGTTCAAATTTGCTCACCGAATCTTTTTTTCTCAATACTAACCTAACCTCCCCATAACTAGCTTCAAAATACTTTTTCTTAACGAGCTTTTCTTGGACCCCCAAAGTGACAAAGAATTTAACCCCTTTTTGGCCCCTTCTGCACACTTCTCTACGCTCCACTTCCTAGCTATAATTTGGGTACAATTTATGACGACAGCTCTGTCCTGGGACTATGTTAAAGGGCATTCGTCTTCCCTATACACCCCACCGATATTGGCCCATCGCCAGTACCGGGAAACGAGAAAATGTTTGGCATTTTTAGCTTCTTCAGACGACAACTTTCGCGATAACACCTTTGGCCACTATATGTACGACCCTGTAATAAAACCATTTGGATGAATCTGCTGCCCGAACAGCCAAACATCGACATCAACATTAACTGCCTTAAAAGAATTCCCAAACCCTCCCAAAGCCAAAAGGGAGGAGGTGGTTCGGATTTTTCGCGCTCTCTATGATTTTAATTCTCATGCATGTTGCTTTATGCAAATGAACTTCATCTGAGCAGTCCAACAACAACAACGAACGCCTCTGGACTTGGAATAGTTTCTCATGGTGTGTTGCGCGCAGGTGCCTTAAGGGAAATTTTGGGTAAAGTTAAGAAGAAAGTCAAAATGAAACAAAAATAAACGAGAAAAAAAAACCAGACACGCTCACCACTCTCACTCGCCAGGTGTGACATGGGCTTCTTTCAAAAACCATTCAAAAGAGAAGGAGGGATGCTCTGTGGTGCGAGAGGGGGGTTGGTGGTTAAAAAACACTCCCCCCTTTGCCAAGAAGAACATGGGCTGATGGGAGAGAAGGTTTCTCAGGACAGGTTTGGGAAGAGGTGCGACGAGGTAATTAGCTAGGTCACTTGTGGCATTGACAAGGTCAAGGAGAGAGAGATGCCATAAAAAGGGGGAGGGGGGAGTATTGAGTATGGGAAATTTCGCGAGCGTTAACCCCCATACGTGGAATAAACACGACCACATGGGAGGTACACTGAAGTGAAATTTGCATGTGTGAGTTGCAGCTATTTGGCAAGGGAGGAATTTCGGAGGTTCCAGATAAATTTGCCTTTTAAATTTTTGAGTACTAATAGAAACAGTTTCGGGGTAACCCCAATTAGAGTTTTTAAAACTAATTGACGTTCTTAAAAAGAACCACGAAATGTTTAAACTATTTAGAAGCTGGACATAAAAGCTCAGAGAAAAAGGGACAAATAAGCCACTCCCAAAGGTGTTACATTATTTTTTTTAACATACGGCTTGTTAGCTTAAGCTTATAACCATTGTTTATTTCTATATGAAAAGGGTCGGGTGAGGAGTTGGGTATACACATTCTACGGTACTAAGTTTACGAAATTTTCCAGGATAATTTTTAGCTTGATACATTTGCGAAGTTAAGGCCACGGTGTACTACAAGTAGTTGATATATTTGTCAAAAGATGGTACTGGTGTCATAAAAGATGGCACTGACGTCAAAAGATGGCCCTAATGTCATACCATTTCTCATTGTAACTTCATAAACTTTAAACACGCAAATAATAGAAACAGAAAATTATAAATGAATGAATACTAAACATAAATTTTTGGAAGTAGCTAAGCATAACCCCAAGAAGTACAACTTTCGAGCTGAACCTCTTTCTAAAAGGTTAGGATTGCTATAAAAGCCATAACCAGCCCATTAAAACTGTAAAAACTCAACCCAAAAACCCAGTTTAAAAAAAGAAAAAGGCAGTAATCTACCCATTCAAACTTTGACCCTAATGACTGTGGTTTCCTGGGGGGTCTAGGGTGAAGTTCATTAAGGTCGCTCTGCATTGACTGAACTTTTCTCCACGTTTCTCTCTGTTCGTGACAAGAAGTTTCTGCACGAACTAAAACTATTTCAAACTATTTATAACGGGGTTTCATCCCTGTGTAACCCAGTTTGAATATCAAATTCAAATTCTCTCAGTCGGCTAATCCAATATTCACCCCCACCTCCTTCCTCACTTTCCTAAATCCAATTCTTCCTAAATAAAAAGTCCTAATTCTATAGATCAGAATCAATTCTTATTATTGAAAAAGGAAAAAAACTAGAGCGAAAGAAAAAAAAGAAGAAAAAACAAAATTGAGTTATTCCTGCACCCATCAAATACTCATTTCCGCTGGTCCCTATTCTATAGTCACCCCCCCCCCCCCCCGAGCAGCGCAGCTTTTGTTTCTGCTCTATTAACATCAGCCCAAGCATTCAAGACTCCAGACCTGATTACGTATGCATCTGCTGTGTCTGGGCGTCCCCCGTTCTTTTTTTCTTCTTCTTGGGGATCACGACTATAAAAATCGGTCCTCTCTTTCCTTCTCCTCCACTTGAAGTTCTTTTTTATTTTTTTTATTTTTTCGGGCTGGCACACGTCCTATGGCGTCTCCGGTCATAAAGCATTGAGAGCAAAGGCAATCCTCCTGAGGTCTTGTAAGGCTTTTCTTCCCATTTCCGAGACACCGCTTGGTATGCATGGCTTTGGCGGGGAAAAATGGTTCAACTCCCTCCCACCCCCCCCCTTCAGCATCGTTAAAGCTTCGCTCCCTTTGACTTTGATGGCGTCGGAACTGTTCAGAAAGTTGCAAGAAAGCGTCCAGTGAAAGGGTGGCGACATCTTTCTTAACTGATAGTCTTTTTCTCCTAGTCCTCCATTTTTTATGTATTAAAAAAAATCGGGTGATTTTTTTCAGAAGAATTGATTTGA
The DNA here is from genome assembly GCA_003724045.1 of Lepidurus arcticus. Taxonomy (NCBI): domain Eukaryota; kingdom Metazoa; phylum Arthropoda; class Branchiopoda; order Notostraca; family Triopsidae; genus Lepidurus; species Lepidurus arcticus. The sequence goes on from RJJA01000159.1 coordinate 13,607, forward strand.
TTTCCCCCCCCCCCGTTTAAAACGGGTTGGGGTGGCTTGTTACGCTCCCTAGTGGTCGAAAGTTTTACTGACTTCATGGATTCGGAGTGAGACCATTGGGCTATAGTTCCCCCACCAAATAAGTCTCCAGAGTGTCTTTTCGACTACGCTGTATTGCCATCTTGGGGCCATCTCAAGCGTTCTTATTCCATAAGCCCCGCCCATCCCATCCACAGTAAGGCTCAACAACAGAAAGAATGGCCATTTGGCCTTTTTTTCTTTTTCAATTTAATGTTCGCATGTACAGTACTGCACGACTGAACTCTAACCCTTAGCTAGTTTACAAACATGTCATTAACATTAATATCACATACCATGCCATTAACATTAATACCACATCTAAAATTCATCCAATAAAAAGTTCAAACTTTTAAGGCTTTCTAGTTACTTCAGCAAGCAATTTCCTCGACTTTGAGGAAGTTACTCCCGTATACCTTAGCTTATTGATGGGAAAGTTTCATAGATGGCAGTGCTGTTTGTTATTGTTTTTGTGAAAGCCTTGCGTAGGTAAAGAAATAGTAAGAAAAGAAATATATAGCTAATTTCAGGCAAACTTTCTACGCTTGTTTAGCTTCTGGGGGGTACAAGTTGTCACCGCAGTTTGCTGCAGCAGCACAGTGTCCCAAATCAAGACGTCAAACTTTCGGAACAAGATTTCTCGAAAACGACTTCTTTCTTTCTTTTGTTAGTAGCTAAAGAAAAAAGCTACAGGAAATACCAAAAGAAAGATTTGTAGGAAACTTATTTCTCATAGTTGTAAACTTCATTTGCATATGGCTAATTTATTACTCATTGGAAATTGTGCATCATTGGTTGTGTACTGCTACCTATTAGCAAGCACAAGTTACTGTCAAATAATTTTTAGTGAAATGTACTCTTTTTCTCAAAGAGTTATTTGTTCCGACATTCCCTATGTTAACCGCCTATACCGAGCTAAGGTATACGGGAGCCTTAATATCACATTGTTGCCAAACATTGAAAGATTTGCATTGATATGCGCTAAAGTTAGCGAAGTTATGATCAACTCCACTGTCTTTCCAGAGGAAATGTCTAATTATTGCGGCTCTTCATTGATCAATATTACTTCGATAACTGCGAAAGTAGTACTTAGGGGTGGGTCAACTGTGATCACGTCGGACTGGACATTTAGAGAATCAACACCCCAGAAGGGAATAAAGTCAACCCCCGCATTGGGCTTATAATTAAACGGGTCGCCAGCCATTTCTGCAAGCCACAGCAATTACGCTAACGTACTGGAACATAAACTGTGCTCTAGGTCGTAAAAAGAAATTGAGCAGAGCCAAAGGAAACCTTCAACTAACATAGTGCATATAGGGGTTGGAGAAACTATACGCAAGAAGCAATCCAGAACTGGCCCGCAAATCAAAGCCAAAGCAATAACTCGACTTGCCTGGGTTATTTTATGAAGCTCGCGGCAGCACTGGGTTCTGGCCATAATTCTATGAAAGGCATAAAGGGGTCATAAGGGGGACAAGTCAGAATAACGAGTCACTCCCCGCAAAGACCGCATCACACAGCTCATACTTGTTCTTTCGCCTCGCTATTACTGCAGCACTCCCCCCCAGCAGAAACTTCCGCTTTCATTTACGAGTTTCCAAGTTTTCCAGCAAATCCTTCCACTGCTGAAAGATCTCACATCTCATCAAGATTCACGACAACCTTCCAGTCCTGAATACACAAAGATGCCAAACCCCCAACTTTTTTCCTTGTCCTTGTTTTCTTTTCTTTACACGTAGAAATAAGGAAGAAATCTACTTTTCCGGGACGAAAGAAATGTACTCTGACGTTGAAAAGTTTGCTTGCTGCTCGAGCCAATCGATCATGGCTTTCACTGGAGGCAGTGGGTGGCTGGGAGGAGCCAACAAATTGGGAAAGATAAAAAGAGAAAGAAAGAAATAAGTTCAAGCGCAGCTATTTGGCAGAAATACCCAAATAACAGGCAAACGGTTCGGATAAAAAGGCCTTTCTACACAAGTTAATCCGTTGACTGCCACGTAAGCTATAATCTGGATTCACGACTCCCTTTTCTCCACCCCTCCCGATATTTCTGCAGAGATCTTCTTACGAAACAAGAAAGAGAGGAATGAAGTGGGTGATAAAACTTCCCAACACCCTTGGACGACGAGCAACCGAACGGGTTTTTCAAAGAAATAAAGAAAAAACGGAGACATGGCAGAAATAAATCTGTTTGCATAAACGCTTTCATTGGGAAGAAATAAGGATAGATTTCGCACGCTACCACAGTCCATCCTCTTTTTTTCTCCACCTTTTTACTGCAAAAGGGCTATTGATCCAAGGCTTTCAGCCTTTACAAGAAATTTGGCGCTCACGGACTATATTTACTGGGTTAAGTGACGCCGACTGGGCAGCCAGCCATATTCCAGACTCGGAAGAAGTAATTTATCAATAGTATCTAGCAAACTACCATCAAAACACGGGACTCGATCATTTGCTTCCCAAGAATCCGGTTGGAATCTCACACCTCAAAATTATATGATCTGTAGTCATAGTAATGTGATAGCAATGGGCAGTCAGCCCAGTTATTAGACATATATTGCTGACTCACAGATACGAGGACCGGCAGGGATATCTAAAACATCCAAAGCAATTTCGCTCAGGAAATAAGATAGCTCTGGCTAGAAGATTGTTCCTACCGCTGACCAGATAAGCTCGAATGACCGATACTGTGACGTAAGTCCCTAAATCTTGGCCAGACATAAAATCTTCGCCAGAAATAATGAACAAAAATTTCTGCCAATAACTGTTTTCAGTTGAAGATAATTTAAACTCACGAACTGAAGATCAACCATAGAAATAGATCAACAAGTAATATAACAACTTCACCAGAAATAAAAAAAATTCCACAAAAACCAAGTTTTCAACTGAACATAATTGGAATTGTATAATTATGAATAATATTTAGTCTATTTCTTTGTTATACTACGATGTCATAATTTAGCCGCGTTCGTTTTGCACCGTCGACTTAAACTTGGACTTCCTTTTAATTTTGCTTACGAGCGTTCGTTTTAGCCTAAGCTTCGAAAGTTTACCGAAGTCGACTTGGAAAGTCAAAACGAACGTTTATAAGCAAAAGCTTACAATTGCTTGTAGAAAATAAACAAAAGCAATATATGAATTGTTCGATATCAACAAAGGAGATATGTAAACAAGAGGTGGGGTTAAGTTTAAGTCTAGGCACAAGAGTACACGCTATAGACTTGCCTGACTTTGGAACAAAACTAAAAGTCGACTTCCAAAGTTTAAGTCGACTAGCTAAAGAAAACGCTCATAAGCCTCAAAGTTTAGCAAAGTCTACCTATCTCGAATGCTTATATAAGCACAAAGTCTTGGATAGACTATTAAGTCGGCTGAAACTTTGGTCAAAGCGAACGCGGCTTTTGTCATAACTTGATGTCATACTTTTACTTTCTATTTCTGGAATATTGGTACAAACTTCGCCAGAAATAAAAAGAAAATTCTGCAAATAACAATGCTTGAAACTTGAATTGGCTTTAATTTGAATTTTCTAAATATCACTAATATTCCATCTATTTCTTTGTTGTCACGACTATAATGACACTACGATGTCATACCACTATACTTTCCCATTTCTGGGGTATTGTAGAAGCTCTATACTTTTCTGTTAACCTCACGCTAATGCTGCGATGAACCAGTAATTTTCGTTAACAGCTTCTCCAATATTCCGTCCAAAAAACTCCTAAGAAACAGCTCTTTTGTCCTTCATTGACGCAGTTTCATATTCATCCTTCTAACGCTAGAAAAGCTCTAATATTTGCTGACTGCAAGCTGCCAAGGACTTGTCATCTTCTTGCTGGCGTCTCAATTTCGGAAGCCCCCCCATTGTTACATTCATCAGCCCCCAAAAGCCACACACGTATAAAAGACACCAAAAAAACTGGTTCTCTTTCTTTACGGACGGAACCTCAGCGTCTTTTATGTCCCTTCCAGTTCCTTTTCAATATCTGACAGTGACATACCCCCCCAGGTCTAATGAATTAAGGCTCTCTCGACCATCTTAATCCAAGATCCACAACACGCTTGACAGAGTTTGGACAAAGTTGCTTCATTAACGCCCCTACAAGACAACAAGAAAACACCCGAAGATTCCTTTTCGAGGAGGAGAGAAATGCTGCAATGCGTCGTCAGTCGATTCGAGACTCCTCGCGGCCACCCTCACCCCCGGGAAAGGTTGCTCTGCTCTGCGCGCTGTGTCCCATACAAATAAGAAAGCCAGCCAGAAAGAAAAGAGGAACGGTTTGCTTGTCGTCTCAATCTTAACTAGATCTTATACGTTCTTTGGCGTTGCTATATAACGTTTTCAAAAGCTTCCAGTCTGTTTCACACACACACAGTAGTCTGGAAATGGCGCTCATAAATCATTGCGAACTCTGCCACCCCCACTCAGGGAAGGGGACAAGGAAAGAAATAGCTTCATTTTGTGATGGGAGAATATCTTACTTTTTTCTCTCTTTCTTGGTTCTCAGCTTATCTCCTTTTCCTCCTGCTTGTTCTTTAGATATAACTTAAACTGTCTGGAAGGCTCTCGCTGGTTTTCTAGCTATTCATCTTGATAACATGGAGACAATCAAAGAGTCTGGCACCGCAGTAATATCACGACTTGCATTTTGTTCAGACTTGGAGACGCCAAATAAACCTTATCTCTGCTAATGGGCCAGAACAGTGGTAGAAGCTCGAGTTTATCACCCTGTTAGATACGCAGGTCTAAAGGCACCCTTCTAAAGCCTATATGACTGCAGAAATTCACATTTCTACGTTTAGAACTTGATGGCCTCTCCATAGAATCGTTAAACCGCTCGGAAACGCATTCAGAAGACCTTTGCTTTTACTTGCCGGAGACTTTTGGGGTGAGCGTTAGGAAGAAATACTGGCTATTACTGCAGTAATGTTGGTATTCCTTGGTGGGTTGATTTCACTCCCCATGTGACACCGATTAAATCATACAGCGGTTCAATCAAAGCATACCGGTCGTCAAAGTTATTCATTTACTCCCGCGAAGCAATATTACTGCATGATTTCTTTCAAGTTAAGCATATTACTGAATGAAGGTATTTTAATAACAGGCATTGACTGGCATTTTAATAACAGGTAACCGAAACATAAATTGTCAGGATTCACGGTGAGAAATTCAAGAAATTCGCTGTTTTATGACTGTATGTCTGCAGTAATAGCGCAGGTTAATGAAGTTTGTTTACGCAAAGAACTTCGCACGTTCGTCATGGTATCGATCAATTGCTAGTTTCCACCAAATGAGCACGCTTCCAAGTTCTAACCATAAAACTTTGCGTTCCAACGCGAAGTAATATTACTGCATAACAACTGCATTACTATACTGTTTGTGTCGATGGTTAGGGGGGTGATTTTTGACAAACTACAGAAATTGGCCGTTAGCAACCGAAACTTTGGCGATGGTTTCATTTCAAGCCTTATTACTGCAGCTTAAACTCTCGCATTACTGCAGCAATAAGGGTAGATATGTCCCCATCAATGAGTTTTTTCACCCGAGAGAAACTTGACAAGAAAGTTCTAACCAACGCTTAGCACTGAAAACTCAACCATTACTACAGCAATATCCTCCCGAACAATTTAATAACTGCAACCCAGAGGAAGCAATATCGGGTTGTCAAATCCCCCCAAATTTGAGCCTTTGTAGACCAGGAAATTAGTTCTGTCGTTGCAAACCAAAAGCCCAACAGCCCAACAGCCCAACAGCCCAACCAACTTCCACTCCCGAATAGCCAGCAAGCAGAAATATGTCTGTCTCCGGCTAAGGGAAAAGAGAGAACTTTTTCAGCTAAACATAGCTCCCCAGCAACACACACACAAACCCGTTTAAAAATGAATGTAACACATTCCCAGTCAAGAAAAACAAGGCTCGCTTGTAACTCATATATACACACTTTTCTTTTTTTCCCCTCTTACAAGTTGGGTTTCTAGGGAAATTTCTTTCTCGGCTGCTTCTCAAAAAAATGACTTTGACTGCTCATACATCACTTTCCACAACTTCGCTGGCTTCTCAAGCTTCAAAAGTAATATTTAGGTCTGTCATAAGTAATCTGAAATGTAGCAACTAACCAGGAATACCTTCTCGTGCCTCCTGAAGAAATATTTCTTTTAACAATATTTCTTCCGGCAAAAAAACAACAAAAAAGACAGTTTTTTTTTTAAATACGAAAGGTATTTAGGCCGTTTTTCAGCTCATATTTCTCACGTTCACACCAGCAAATATTTAAAAACCAATTTCGAAGAAATTTCTCAACTTGCCACACAGTCCCCCACAAAAGTGATAAGGAAACCCATTTTTCTCCCAAGTTATTCGTGGCGATAAGCTCAACCCCCCCTTTGGATGCCACTGCAATGGAGAGTCGAGCTAATTTTAGGTGGCTGGAAGACCTTTTCCCCTGCAGCTTTTCATCACATGCTTCTTCGCAATGAAGATAAAAACCATCTTCCTCAGCTGTTCTGGGAGGGTTAAGGACAGGAGGAGGTGCAGGGGGAGGAGGGGGCGGGAGCATGTAGCACTGCCGTAACTGTAATGATCAGGAGTTAAACACGTAAAAGTCAGGCAATATTGCTGTCAATAATATCTTAGCTCTTTAAAAAGACCCTCCACAGATTTTTTTAGCACTGCTTTGGTGCGCCATTACTGCAGTAATATTGCGGTTTTTTATTCCCTTGCTGGACAAGTCGTTCTGGAGTCTCTACAGGCTCTTTTTTATTCCCCTTCGCACCTTCCCTTTTATAGACCATTTTAGCCCCAAAAGAGACCTTTTTGCCTTTTATTTCTCTCAAATAGAAATTTATTTTTAAAATATTTCTTTGAAGATTTTCTTTCAATTCTATATGATACACTCACTTTGGTCCATTGAGAAATCTTGAATTAAATTCCAAAAGTGGGAATAGGTTGGGAGGTATCGGCGTTTGAAACGCGCCTGACGTCACGGGCTGCAGTCGTAGGACGGCTAGTAGCGCCCCGGGCGATTCATTGGTTTTCCGCTCCTAGCTCCTGAAGCACTCAACGTAGAAAATCGAGTTATAGCTCGTTGGATTCGTTGATTTTCCTTTGGAAACTGTCTCTATTTAATCAAATTCTCCTGTAGATTTTTTTAGGTATTTTTTTCCTGTTCAATAGATAGAATCTGAGAAACATTTTTTTCTCTTGTAACTGTTAAATCGATGGAATTTTTCACCTATTTCTTATCTCACGTCAGAGATTTTCGACAGTCGGTACTTTGTCACTGATAAGGACCACATGGGCCCGGCAGCCCCTGATTGCCGTATACACATACGAGATTCAAAGCCCGGGAAAAGGGAAAAAGGGTGGGGGAAGGAAAGGGTGTTTAGACCCTAGGAGCTAAGGGACTTGGAAGCCCATTGCCGTATGCATTTCTAAGCGTGTGAGCCTGTCTAGTATAAGCAGAGGGTTAGAAATGCCTTTAGGGGACACATGTGTGGGTCTAGAGTTGCCCAATCTAATTTTAAGCCCGACCGGACTCGTATTTGTATTTGTCAAGTAAACTTGGCAACTTCTCAAACTTCTCCAAGTCTAAACATTATCGTTTTAAAGAATAATCCTTCCTTTCTGGATTTAACCCCCCCCCCCAAAAAAAAAAAAAAAAATATCCCCTCGTCCATAGCCTTCATAGTCGTCATAAGTGCTGCTAAATTATCAGAATTAATTCAGAGCCATTACAATTCCAAATCCCAGGTCCTAATTAGCCAAGTAAAGAAGCTCGCAAAACTGAGTCAGAGCGTTTTTATTGAGCAAGACAGGTCCTTTTTGTTTTATGCGGTCATTTGCTTCTTCAAAGCACTGCCATCACTGGCAAAAGGCCCGTAAATTACCTCGTACGTGAGAATGGGAGCTACGGGGACCCCTTGCTTGCCCCTTGCATAATCATTTTAATAAATGCCCCTTCTTTGCTTGTCCTGCAGGGAAAGACCAAAATCAAAAGCAGAAAAAGCAGGCCCTCGCTCCTCAACAAACAATAACTTTTTTCTCTAAATAGAACTATAACTCTTGCACGGCTCTCCATGGCCCCTTTACCCCCCGAATCATAATTCCTTACGTTGTTTATTAACTTTAAAAGTAACGTCGCACACCATCTGGTCCTCTCCAAACCTGTGCTTTTGTTTTAAGAAAACGCTTATAGCTTAAGGGCAATTAGCTGTTTTGGGCACCCTTACCCCCCAGGAACCACGAATCAATAAACTTGGAACATCGAATGATAATTTCAGTAATTTCCTTCCCCCCCAAAACCTCACATCATACATCAATCATCCTTTTTTACCCCACCCATTGAAGAAAATTCCTCAATTGAATGCGTGGTTTTGATTTTTTAAGAAGACTTGATGAAAAGTGAGATGAGTCATCAGGACTGGAACTGGGGTATGAGATCATTCGCTGTGCCAAATTCAGGTTCGCGTTGCCAGACAACTTTCACTCCCTCTATTGTCCGCGTTTTTATTGTTTCCGCTACTTTTCAGAAACAACAAACAAGTAGAGGAACTTTCGAAAAACCGAATGTGATTAAGAGATTTTTTCTCTCTCTTTTTTGGTTCTTGATTTAAGTGACTCAGCCGTTATGATAATCCCGGGCTGGGCGAATGGAGCTTCGGCGGGGAAAGGAAAAAGAGCTTTTATATTCTCATGTTTTATTCTTCTAGATAGGTTTGGGGCCGACACACCTAATTAGCCTTCGACCAACACCAGCAAGTCTCTTCGAATAGCTTTCTTCGGGGAGAAGTTAGGGGGGTTCATTAAGATTTAAGATACACCATAACCTAACCAAAAAGTAAAAGAAAATCTATTCAAAATAAAAAATAAAACAAAGAATTCTTAGTTCAAGGCCAACCAGTTTTTTGAGAAGGGATTTTTGCGTCAAAGGGCTAGAGGGCACTTTACACGCTAAATTGAACCTCCTTTTGGCACACGTTGTCTTACAAAGCCTCAGCCATTAACTTCTTTGTTAAGCAGAACGAGGCGCCAAGTCAATATAACACGCAAGTGTGGGCCCTGCCCCCTTTTTGTCACTGTATCGCTCAAGCTCTTAAATCAGCCACCTTATCTACCCGTAATCTCGGTAAGCACCCTCCCGAAAACTTCCTAAACTTCCTATCACTGATATCTTTCCCTTTCATTCGAGCAATTTGTTCCTTTTTTAACGATTTTCACCCCTTTTGACCCTCCGAAGAAAGAAAAGCTTTGCTGGGCGGGGTTTTCGCATAATTCATTCTTGACATTGGGATCCAAAAGATGGACATCCGAAAGCCGCGTTCGTTTTGTACGTTCGACTTAAACTTAGACTACCCAAACTTCCTTGACTTACGCGCTTATTTCGTTTTTATTCGTTTTAGTCGAAACTTTGGAAGTTTACGGAAGTCGACTTGGAAAGTCTTGACTCCAAAACGAACGATTATAAGCATAAGTTTACAATTGTTCCAACCATGGGGCGGTGCTTGTCAAAAGTAAACAAGGTACGAATTGTTCGTTTTTCGAGTATGGATTTCAATAGCAAATTATTGTTTTGTTCTGTGGGGCAGTTAATTTCTTCCATTCTTGAATCAGTGTGTATTATCCGGACAATTGAAGATGTTGACGGGATAATTGTCTCCCATTTACTTGAGAGAAAACTTAAAGTCGACTTTCAAAGTCTAAGTCGACTAGCTAAATAAAACGCGTAGAAGCCCGGAGTTTACCCATCTCGAACGCTTTTAAGCACAAGTCTTGGGTAGACTTTGAAGTCCACTTTAACTTTCGTCGAAACGAACGCGGCTAAAGGATGTCTGTTTAGCCATGTTTTAGCGGGACGTAAGCAACAGTGCAAAGAGCGCTAGAAAGACTAACTTAAAGTCAGTTGCTCTGACGACTCACGAAATCGTCCGAAATGGAAAACTTTGCTCACAGTAGTAAACGAAAAGGGGTGACCCAACAATGAATCCTTCTTCTTTACTCTTCGAGGCACGTAACAATGCCTATGGAAGATCTTTAGAAATTGCTACTGGTGTTTCATTCGGCGTTTTGGCTTCTAATGGGCTTTCTCGTCGTAGATAAATTTGGAATAAAAGAGAAACAGTTGCAACAATGAACGCCAGTCTAGAGGAGGGAACAACAATAGAAACTTAACTATTTCGACTCGAGAAACGTTCGATACTTCCGCTTAGAACTAGGGCAACAGGACAGCCACCAATGGGAGATTGCTCTAGACTCCTCTTTAGGACACGCAACAATGAAACGAAACTGGCAGCTAAGAATTTCCCGAAGTTCATCTTTATTGCAACACTGAATTACTTCGCATTCCAACCTCATTTCTGGACAATGGCGGGGAGTTTTTCTTGGAGAAATTGACGCAACAATGGAGTTTTCCATTCCTTCACCGAGGAGGAAATAGCGTGCTAGGGGAGTCTTCTCTACATCTCCTTTTGTGTACATGGATGTACTTTGGAAATGGTAAACGATATCAGAAAGTCGGAAAGCAGATTCCCAAACACGTTCTTGGACTTACCTCCAAAAATGGGCTGCGAAGCCAGGACATTTGTCTGGGCATTTGACGCACGGAAACAAGTTTTCAGGCTCTACCAACACCAGAGGACAACTTCCATTGACGGCATGGACATATGCACCTGCACACAACTCCGGACCCTGGATTTCATCACATCCGAGTCCAAACCCGCTCTCCTAAACGCCACAGATAATCGCCATGTAAAAAAAACGAAAAGAGGATAATAAATTAGACCATCTGGTTAAGCATGCATAAGAATAAAAAGATTACCAACCAACCATTATTGACTACTAAAACGAGCTTCTAGGGGAAAAAAGATTCGAAGGGAAAAATATAGCCTTTTCCATGTTCCTTTTTTAAGCTGTACTAAATAGTGAGCAGCACGGACATGGGAAATTCTCCTCAAACTCCCACGATACCGACAAATCCCACTTTAAAATTCTTGAAATTTTCCAACTGACTCCACTTCCTATTTACAACATCCTAAATGCTTAAGTTTCCCATTGCCCAAGTTACGCTTCAGGGATAGCGTGGAAATTTCACCAGAAAAAAAATGAAGGAAATATTCCAAGTATGGTAGAAAATCTTGCGAATTTTCTGGAGTATTTTTTTCTACGCTTTTTTTCTAACTTAGCGCAAATAAATGCTAATAGATCCGTGAAAAGTAGAAAGTTTGAGTTTTAAGAATTAGTGGACACGCAGAGGACACTCTAGCTTATTTCTCATGTTCCCAATGTAAACCGGTCACCTTGGCTTGCCTTGGCGCTAGGAAATGGGTATTAGCACGCTCCAAGGCAGCCGCTCGAGGTTTTCAATTTAAACTTGAGCCAGATTTCGGGATCCAAAGCATCATCCAAACGCCTTTAGCACCTTGTCCAAGGTAGAAGAAGCTTCTTCCACTTGCACAATAGTCTCTCCCTTTTGCCATCAACAAATAATTGGGTATTGTCCTGTCACTACAGCCACAACATAACCCACCCAACCCCCCGAAACCTCCCTCTTTTTCTACAGAAATTCTTTTGCAACAGGTGAGGGCCAACGACTTGGATTCTATCGTCATGGCTAAAGGAACTTCTCACGAAAACCCTCTAAAAAGGTGACAGCTTTGTCTCCTTTCCTATTTTCCGTTCATTTTTTTGTCGTTCAAAAGCTAAATAAAATGGTAGGAAAAAAAGAGTTGGAAGAATTGACCATTACGCAGCTTTTAGGATCTTTGTGCTTTCGAGTGCTTTCAACATTCAGCATTTGCTCATAAATTGCGCAAGCGCGAACATAAAAAACCATCCGCGTACGAATCTTTGAAAGTCGTTAGCATGTGTACTGTAGTACGTCAAGGGTAAAGGAAAGACGAAAAAGAAAATAGAGAATTCACATTTACCGGATCTGGTAATTCCCTGCTTGGCGAGAAATCCATTTTTCGAAACTGAAATTCCGATAACTTATAGAACTAATTCAAAAGCACTCAACTTCCGCCTTTTCTTTTGTTTCAGCAGGATGCTAACGCCATTTGGAGGAGATTTCACACTTTCTTCACGGCACTTGAAAACTTTTAAGATGAAAAAAAACTAATAAACTCGAGATTTCTAGAAGCCACTTGTTCAGTGTTTTAAAACACTTTAGAAAACTTGAGAGTTGTAAGGTTTCACGCGCGCTTAAAATTCCATAGGAGCCATTGGAGACGGAGAGGTTTTCACTTTCAGACGCAGCTCAGATGAGTGCAAACGGGAAACTGAAGGGACTCACGAGGATGCCGTAGATCCCAAAAAGGATCTTCATCGTTTCGCCTCTTCGTTACTTCTCCGGCTCTCCCGAACGCTTCGCGCCTGGGCTTCTTACTTTTCGCTTTTCCGCTCCGACCTACAAAGTCTATAGCAGTAAGATAGCTGACGCTAACGTCGCAGATGGAGGAAGAAGACCAACTGTGTAACTGACCAAAAGCTGCTCTAAGCCATAGGCAAAGTTGGGTTGTTTTTTCTAGCCAATGAATTTTGGCTTTTTTCTTCTTCTGTTCTTTTCAGCTGCTTTGCTCTCGAACAGAAGCCCATTGTTATCGTTATCCACTATGGGAAAAGCGGTTTGGGGACATGGGAAACGCATTTAGATTGCGCGAGGAGACCCTTAGAAAAAAAGGAAAAAAGGAACTCGTTTGAATAAATGGCAAAACCAGACCGTCGTATCTATCATGATCAATTAGCTATTTCCTTTGGTTAAAGAACGGTGAAAAACTCAAATACAAGGTAGAGACAATAAGCTTCATAGAAAATGAACTGTGAGTCCAGAAAAAGACGAACGGACAACATTTAAGCCTAATTAGCCATTTTAAATACATAGAGGCGTGTTTCAAGTCGCCAGAAGTTCAGTAGAAAGGTACAATAATGAAGCGAAAAGCTAATGACGTCGTAATTAGCTTTAAAAAAGAATGTATCTATTCGCTTTGCGAGATATTCAAGCTGAACTATAGCGGGTTGACTCGAATTTGTATTCTCACAGGTGGTTTCCTAGCCAGAGGGCATCAACGTGTTCCGCGTGGCAGTGGAGAGAGGAAAAGGTTGGTATTGTCCGTATAATAAGGCTGCTTATATGAGATGGGTGGATACGACCACCTAAAGAGGCTAATAAGCTTTTATCTCGTGGAGTTGGGAAGATATCTGGGTCAATTCACACTTACGGTTCAAACGCTCACACCCTCAAATGCAGAAAGTTAATTTTGCTTCACGGATGTCGTGCCAAGATGGCGACGGGCGAAAAAGGGAACAAGGGAAAGTACACTATTTCATTTGAAAAATTGTCTAACATGCTTAGGAATTCAGATTTCATATCGGTTAAACCGTTAAGCGTTAGGTAAGAATGATTGATAACAACTTAATTCGCAATAAACCAAATACGATACTTCAAAATTATCGAAAATTTTAGAAAATCGAACGTCAACCTCCAATTCCAACGTTTTTTTTTTTACGAATTTTGTTCTAAGAAAATCTGCCGAGATTGAGCCAGAGAAATCAGAAAATCGTGATAATCGAGACTGTAATGGGATCCTTATTTAAAGCTATTTTAAAAGCAAGAGCTCCGTAATAATAAAAAAAAGAGGGAAATGCATTGGATTTAACCAGTTTATAGACCACCAGCGTTCTCTCTTGGATATTGGCTGAAGAAATATATAAAAAATTATCAAATATATTACGCAGTTGTCCACCTAGCGGTAAAGTACTGAATGAAATATCAAGTACTGTTATTGTTTGGGAAATCAAATAAGGAAACAAACGTAATTAACGAGTAGAATGACGAAACTTGATTAATTATGGCGTTTTTTGTGACATCTCAGGCTCCAGCTAATATAACACCTTCTCCCATTGAAGAAGAGCATTTTTGCAAATGGGTGCTTTACGTGGAAATTGCAAATTCACGGTAAAACCATTGAGTTAGCAGCTATGAGAAATGACGACCTTAACCTAATTTTCATTATTGCCTTGTTTAGAGTGCGAATTTGGGACTTGGCTATACTACTTCCGAATTTAGTTTTCCTTCTGTTTCTCATTGCAAGGATCAACAGAGCTAGGTTGAAATTGAGGGCTACTTCCAGCCCTATATTTGCGACTTTCTATGCACTGGTAATTTTGTGTGCTTCAATATGAACCGTTACTTATAACTTCAATTCTTGACACTTTTTAGATTGTGATTAACGTTTGCATTAGTGTGATTCGATGCGTGGTCTCAATGACAGTAAATGCTTCAGAAGCAGCTGGAGATTATGTTGACAGAATTCTATGGGTTTCGGTCAGATTCTTTCTGCTTTTCACAGAAATGAGCGTCGTGATCTTCGGATTGGCGTTTGGTAAAACAATCTTTATTTATCGCACACTATTTTGGTAAGTTTTGCCTTTCGTTACAGGACATTTAGACAGCAAATCTAGCATTCGTTACGTTTTGGTAGTCACGGCTTGTATTTCCTTAGCGTTCTCGATTAGCCAAGGAGTTTCAGAATTCGTCTCCCCGGATGAAACATTTCATATAATCTCGAAAGACTATGACTTGTTTGCTCACGGCGGAATGATATTTTGGTTTATATCATCCATCATATTCTCCTTTGTAACCGAAAATTATGCTTAAAAAATCCGAATTTTAACTAACAGGTGAATCTTTTGTTATTGTCTCAGGTATATTTGGTTATATTTAGTTTACGTTGGACGCGTATTAAAGAAGTATTGGCCCTCCCTAGTAAGTTAAGCTAAGCGGTGAGATCTTAAGGAATAATCATGTTCTTTTATTTTTCAGCCAAACTCTCATTTTATTACTACATTGCATATTTGATACTTCTCAACGCGATCCAATCTATCGGAAGTGGATTGCTCTACTATCACCCATCGTCAGCGGGTCTTTGCATGGTAGACCTAACGACCTTTCTCTACTACACCTTATTCACCCCCTTCGCTTATTATACATTCCTTGCTGAATTTTTCGGGTAAGGTTTTTTGTTTCGTTTTACCTAATTGATTGACTTGCGTTCTTATTTTTTTTTTAAATAATTATTTTTATAGTGTGTCGCAGCCTAGTATCCTGTTTTCGTACAAATCTCAAGTTGATGACACAATGGAAAATGACAATGTTTCTCTACCTCATCAGGCATCTTTCACGTCGTTAAAGACGGACTCGGATTATATTTACCAAGTATGTTAGTGAGTATATTTTTGTTACAAAAATAATGCGTTTTTTCTCTTAGTCGAATAGTTTGTACGATAGCACGCACTTTTATACCTTAGGAACCCCCAGACATCCACTCTATGCCGTTTCTTTGCAGAGTCCGGATAGTATTACTAGCTATAGTGTCAACAATATGCCCATTGTTGGGTACCAACGAAGTTCTGATTCCGAAGACTGAAAACAAAAGTAGAAAAGGAATGTTTTTTACTAGTCTAGTCACCGTTTCTCACTGAGGATAAGAATTTCAGATCAGAATTTCGTCCATAAAAAAGATTTAATACTTTCATTTTCTATATCTGGTTATTAAGAAAATAATCTTTAGTATGTGACTTCCTTAGGGGAATTAAGAGATTAGGAATAGGAGGTTTGGTCTGCTGTAATTCGTATAAAAATATATCCCTATCGCTATGATTCATTATTTTTCCTGCGTTTATTTTCTTAACCTTTCTATCTCGGCTAATTTTTAGAAATTTAAACAACCGTATGTTTTAGGTAATAAAAAAATAAGCGGACTTTGAACATTCGATTTCACTTTGCATTTAGGTGATGCTATAGATAGACGCTTATAGATAGACGTTCCCAATGGAAAACGCCATTAGCCAATGACATCCCGTGGAAGAATAAGCCCCGCCCACTCGAACCATCCCCTGTTTATATCGAAACACGTGCTTTTAACATAGAAGAAAGTTTAAAATTTATATCTTAGGATAAATTAATATGGCTCACGACTTACGGATTGTGCTAGCCGGAGATGTGGTCGAGGTTCGTCCAGAAGACGAGGCGAGTAAAGCCAAGATTGTTTTAGGACCAGGACTTCGTTTAGTCCATGACCAAATAAAAACGTATCGTAGCGGGGTTTTAAAGCGCAAAGAAGCTCCTCTAAGCTACTGGGTGGACTTTGTACAGAAAAAGGTTTGTTTTGCTTTTACTAGTGACTCTTTCCGTAATTCGAATTTATGTTTTCAGCTAAAAGGCGAAGGGTTTAATCTCTTTACTTTTGTTTTAGTATATTCCATCAAGAGGAGAGAAAGTTGTTGGTATTATCACGGCAAGAATGACAGATAGTTTTATTGTTGATATGGGAGCCAGTGAACGAGCGTCCTTGTCACATTTTGCGTTTGAAGGAGCGACTAAGAAAAATCGGCCAAATATTCAAGTGAAATCTAATTAAAAGTTCTCTAACGTGGTTATATTTCGATTTTTTTGGGCGTGTTTTAGATTGGAGATGTCGTTTACTGTCAGTTGCTAAATGCAAGTAAAGATATGGAGCCGGAAGTAGTTTGTGTAGACTCCTATGGGAAGAGTCATGGCTTAGGATTGTTGGCTAGCAATGGGTTTCTTTTTACCGTGCCCATCCATGTTGCAAGAAAGTAATAGTATTTTTAATAGTAAATTTAGCGCTTTAACTGATGGGATAGTTTTTTAAGGATTCTGCACCCTGGTTGTGGTATATTCAAGAGTTTAGGAGCAGGAATGCCGTTCGAGAGCGCCGTAGGACTAAATGGCAGAATATGGGTTAAAGCCAAGACAATTAACAACACTATTACTGTAGCAAACGCTATTAGCTTGTGTGAGAGTATGTCTAATGCCGAAATTGAATCCATGTGCTATAGACTTTTCCAAGTCTCAAAATCCTGAAAATACACGCTTGCCTGTTTCAAATTTTAGGATTTCTACCTGGTAGAAGATATAATCAAGTGTTCTATCTACTGTAAAACTTCTCGTGAATGAAAATGACAGTGCAGTAAGCATATCGATCTTACTTGTGTAAATGCGACTTCTGCGATTATTAGCGAATTAATTAGCACTTAATTTAAACACTACGGTTCTTCCGGGATGACGCCAACTTTTGGCGGGAATAGGTTACCTTCAAATTTGGCCGCTAGATAATGTACCGTAACTATTCGCCATCTACTGTCTAAAATATAATGAAGAAAAATAACTGAATATTTGATGGAGAAAAGTGGGAAAAAAACCGGAAAACGAGTTCGCTCGTCGGATAAAGTAATCAAGATTAACCATAACAACAATGAGACAATAATGCTTTTCTTTATTCTCGTAGGTGCAATTAAGCCAGGTTAAAATCAAGGAAGAAAAAAGTTCGTCCGAAACCGGGGAATTTGATTACTATGACGGCGAATTCACCGGAGAAGATCACGATTCTTCCAGTACCGGCAGTTTTAATGAAACCAGGTTTAAAAAGTCGAACTTAGTTTGGGACGGTCCTGCCACTAAAGAAGAAAATAACCATAAAAGTGCTTTTTCACTTTACAAAGTATTTGATACGAATATAAAATTTAATTTAAATTTTCTATGAAAACTAAAAGATTGTTAATTGTTTTGCTTTTTTGTGTTCCAGCCCAGGACTGTTCTAACAAACTTACAACGAGGGAATATACCTACAGAAACAGTCACTGTAGAACCAGTCAACCTAAGTTTCCATGAAAAAGCAGGGCAAGGCGAATTAGTCAGCTCTGATTTCAACGAAGATTGTCCGGTTAATACGCTAGATGAGAATGGTTTGTTGCCTTTAATGTGGGCGACCACGTACGGGCAAACTGCTACAGCGGATCTTTTAATAAGAAAAGGAGCAATTGTGGATTTAGAAGGCTCAGAAAGCCAGACTGCCTTGCATTTTGCAGCTGCCAATGGACATGTAGAGATGATTCGGCTTCTGTTGAATTCGGGAACCAATATGAACCACATTGATGAAGTGAGTATTCTGGAATGTTTTCATGAAGTTCCTTTTTTTTACAAGTTTGATTCCCAGAATGGAAATACGGCGTTAATGTACGCAGTTTTTGGTAATTTTCCCCATGCGGTAAACGAGCTTTTGGTTAATGGAGCGGATATAACGCCGGTTAACCTGAACGACGATACTGCGTTAAGTATTGCCGTTAAGAAATCTTGTAAAGAAGGTAAAAAGAATAAAACACAATTGGGGAAAATTGAAGAAAATAATAATCGGATTTCTTACAGCCCAGACTGTGATTGAAAACTTTATATTCAGTTTACTCCAACCATCGTGAGAAAGACAAGTACAAACGGAATGCCACTCAAATTTTGCGCTTTTGTGTACTGATGTACAACACGTTGTTACCCCGAATAAACGCATCTCCATATTTGTTCTTTAATTGTCCATTGCTGTACTCTTCAGTCTGTTCTAAAGCTATATTCATGTAACCGTCTAAACAAGCCAGCACGCCTAAAAAGTTAACTTACATAAGCTAAGTATATTTAAAGCGAAATAAATTATACCTCGATAATCGACGCCACTGTTTAGCTTGACCACTACTGGGCGACCAATGATTTGCTTCAAAAACTCGTTAGGCGTTTGACGACGACTCATTTTGACGCTTTGATGTTTAAAAAGCCTAAATTTGGGTTTAACTACAAAGCCAAAGGAGTTATGTAAGCTTACAATCCGAAAATAAATTAATAAGTCCAAAAAGACTTCTTTATATATTTACCAATTATTTCGCGCTGCCTCAGTTCAGCCAACAAAGAAGCCACGCCTTCGAAATAAAGGAACGTCTTCTTCTTCTTGACGTTTAAAGTCGATCCGCGCCATCTAACGGGTGTATTGCCGACGGCAGCTTTCAAATTGGTAGTTTCTTCGGGTTTTTCCTCTGGTTTTTAGGTTTCCTTCTTTTCTGGTTCTTTGGGTTATCTTTGGACTTTACAAATGTTGTTTGCAGTGGGCGTGCATAGTAAAGGTACGTCCTTATCAGCTTTCTAAATGCTAATAACGCTCTCTAGCGTCACTTTGACTCACTCCAATGCTTTTTTTTCCGTTACAGTTCGAGTTCGTCATCGGGCTTGTAAACAAGCGCTGTTTCTGTGATTTTTGGCCTTAAATTACTAAAAAACGGTAACTAACTTAACTTAATCATTATACTCGTTATAAACTTAATCGCCTATTCTGCCTTTTTTCGTGTAAGAATGTTGTCTTTCTGAACTAAAAAAACGACGTGGCCAACCACGAACCAGGAAGAGTAAATTTTCCTCGTACCCATTTCATGGACGAGGCCTACTTTATTTTCGTCTTTCGCTCAACCCAACTCTAGGCTACCTCCAGGTGGTTACTTTGTTTTCCTTCAGTCTTCTAGTCTAAATATCACACCTCATTTACCCCCTTTCTGAGTCTCCGTATCAGGGCGTGTCTGTTGGTTGTCTTATTACTATTTATTTTAACTTCCACAAAATCATTAGAAACATACCGTAACTAAAGGGGTCGCCAAAGCAAACCAACAGCAACACTCCACACTACTCGGCCAACGTCCCCTTCCCTTCATAGCCACACAGCCATGACAATTGGCCATGTGTGGAGCAAACAGGATGTGGAGAAGACCCTATCATCTTTCAAGACTCCCTTTCCCGACATCCTAAACCTACAAGTAATGTTTTCTTCATTTCTAGTGACCGTTTCGAACTGGACAGAACTCCGATTTACTAGTCATCATGGGCGACTCTACTGAAGGTAAAATATTCCCCAAATTCTCCTCACAAGATTCTCAAAACTCTTCTTTTGTACATTTGTAGAACGTATCATTATGACGCCGTTGAAAAAAACGAGCTGTTCCACTAAACTACGAATGGAACGACGGCAAATTCCCTTGGAAACCTCCGAAAAAGTTCACGTAGCAGGCGGAGACCATAAAGGCATTGTAATTAACAAGCAAGCGGCAGGAAACGGTAACAGGAAACCTCAATCATCCCTTTTAAATTCTTTCAACTCTTTACGATCGTTCCCATAGAAAGCGATTGCTCAAATGTGGCACAAGTAACGCTGGAATTCCGCGTATTTTTAATCAGCGCAGCAACCGGTTTACACACCAAAGAGTCCCGAACCTTAGGATTCTGGTTCAAAGACGATATTCCTGAATTGGACCGCCCAACACTTGCTCAGGATTTCTTTAAGACACTTGTAGCCCCCCAAGATTTCCCTAGAGGTACAAAAACACAAATTGTAGACTGAAATTCTAGCCTGAAATCAATTTTTGTCTAGATTACGTGGGTTTCATTAAGAAAATCATGAAGTTAATGCAAAACCAGTTCTCGCAGTTCACCAAAGTTGAAGTAGAGTTAAGGCAGCTTGAAGAATCGAGCGAATTGCCACCTTCTGCAGGTAATTTGGGTTCGAAATTTCGGAAATAAAATACTTGGAAAGATTGAATTTGGGGGAAAAGGAATTATAAGACAAAATGAATGGTATTCTAATGTTCTTGTTGTGGTGGTGGCTGGTGGGTTGGGCTCATCTCAGCCAAAAGAGGAACGATTCTCTTTACATTGGCCAATAGCCGTGGTAATAGACCTGCAGGTTAGCAGTCTGCCAGCGTTCTTTAACAGCCTTTGCCCCTTTTTGGTAGTTATGAGAAGCTAACGCGATTTGCAAACTTAACTTGGGCTTTTTTCCGTTTATTTAATCAATTTAGCTCAATTTTCTCGTCGCATGGATGCATGGCAAATCCATTTTTCAGGATAAAATCTCACACATTTCTTGTCTCTTTTACGCAGAAGCACTTACGATGGTCCATCCCAGTGCCCAGAAGGTAGAATTAACGGAGGCAAAAGTCCTCGAAATGATCGAAAGCGCATATCCTAATCCAATATCAGTCGCTGAAATGGCAAAGTGAGTCTTGATTTTTTATTCTAAAAGTAACGAAAAAGTTATTAAATATAACTATCTTAAAGGCAAGTTCAACACGCAGAGAATGAGGTGGCACCGTATGTTCAAAGTTTGCAAGAAAAGCAACTGGTGAAACTGATTGGACCCGATACATACACGCGCGTGGTGCGGAATGAGAAAAATGTCAAAGTTGTGAAGCAAATGCCCAAGATTCTTAAAGCAAAACAACCCAGCATTGCAATTATCACCGCCCAATACTGTGAAAAACTCGCAGTAGATGTTATGATGGAAAACACCGAGACTTTTGTCCGTTACACCACTGTTGGTAAATTATTCATTTGTACATACTCTCTATTTTTTTATTGTTTATATTTAGTAAAAAATAATTCCCATTTTGTATTTATTTATTTTGAACGTTTTTTCTTTATTTTTTCTTTCAGAAATTAATTTCTTGGGATTTTATGATTATTTTGTAGAAATCTACCTCAAAAAAAGTTAACTTAATTTATTTTTGGAATTTAGGCGAGTCAAACGTGTATACTTTGGGCAATATAGGAGGTCATCGAGTCGTCTGTACCAAATTACCCACTGTGGGGCACACGAGAGAAGCTATGATCGCTGCTGGCAGCACAACCACTCGACTTTTAGGTACGTTCAACTTAAGATTCGTACAAGTTGTAAAAGATTCGTACAATGTGTACAAGATTGGTACAGTTTGTACAAGATTCGTACGATTTTCGATTGTGTCACGAGTAGTGACATGATTCCTAGAAAAGCTATTTTTGTTAACACGAATAGAGATTCCAATGGCTTTTCCATTTATTGCAGGCACATTCCAAGAAGTTGAGCATGTTTTCCTAGTGGGCGTGGGCGGAGGAGTACCTCATTACACGGATTACCAGAAACATGTGCGTTTAGGAGATGTGGTAGCTTCTGTTCCCTTGGATAACATTACCCAAAAGTAGTATTTTCAAGTTTTTAGTCGAGTTAACGGAATTTCAATTTGATTTTATTGTTATTAAAGGTATATTTACTGTTATTGCGAAACGGGACCTACCGCCACAGCAAGTGGCCTTACTTTCGACACCAAAACGTGGTGCCCACCCGGTTTTTCACTACAAGATATCGCGAAGAAGCTAAAAGAAGAAGTACAATACTTTTTCTAAGGAATTTTGAAGTGAAAAGTGTCGAATATTCTAACTACTATTTTGTAAACATAGGCTGATGTTGATATGGCTTCCAGTCCCATGGCCAAATACATGGCCCAAGGGTTAACCGAGTTGGCAGCTCATGGAGTGGATTTTTCGAGACCAAGTGCAGAGACGGATAAACTTTACATGTCCCTAGGAGGCAATGACGTCATTGAAGTAGCACATCCTAGTCCTCCTGAAGGATCTAAAGCAAACGGGTTAGTTAGAAATTTAGTCAAAACACACCTTAATTAGCCATTTTTAATAGCAAATAAATTTTACTATCTTTATGTACTCATACATCACGTTAATCGAGATCATTGATGCAAATTACTCAGTTAATTCATGTTTGGAATATTTTTTTAGGGTGTTTCCGAACATTCATTTGGGACCAATAGCCGCAGGAAGGCAAGTCGCTCGGGATGATCAGTTGCGACAACACTTAGCGCAAAGATTCGGGATTTTGGCCTTCGATTCCGAGTTTGATGCAGTCGTCGAATCAGTCTATGGGAACCGAAAAGACGCGTATATGCTCATCAGGGGCGTGGCTGATTATAAGGATGGCACGTGGAAGAAGGAATGGCAGCCTTATGCGGCCCTGGCCGCAGCAGCTTTCGCCAAAGCTGTCATTGAAGGCATGGAAGTTCCTCCTGAAGATGATTAGGTTGTTTGTTGGGAACAATTTTCGTTTTATTTATCTTTTTTAAAGAAAAATTGGGAATCTTTTTGTTCGTAAATTCTAAGCTAAGCCCTAAAACAAAACAAAAACAATGAGATCTGACGGATAACTTGTTGCCAAAACACACCAGTGAATTACCCCTGGGCTAGTCTTAAGCGATATGGGCTTCGTATTTCTTTCGCGAAATTTGCATTGTGCGAAGTTTGCATTATTTGAAAATATTTCACTTCCACGAATGGATTTATTTTTTTAGGTTTTGAGCAATGCCCCCAAAGGCGGACACGCACCCTTTCGAGTCACTTTTAACATTGTAGATAAGAACCTTATGATTAACTTTTGAAATTCACTTAATTCTGAGTCGTATTCCAGCCTGGTCGTCCTTGAATTTTGCCTGAAATGAATACAAATGAAACTTTCAAAGCTGAGAATGGGCTTTAATTGCGTAACTTATCGGTGCTTTAGGAAGTTCTCACGGATGCTGCTTCATTGGAATGCATTAAACGGTGTGTGAGTTAGAAAAATAATATTTGGTGGTTTTATATACGGATAGTTTGAGCTTTACGAGGTTGTGCGTAAACATGTACCTTAACTTTAGTGTCAATTCTTCCTTCACGGATTACAACTATGAAGATACTGACGGTAATTTTAAAAAAATGCCTAAAAAACATTTGACATGTGCCTAAAAAGTCAAAGTTTTTTAAAACATTGAAAAAAAGTATCGTATGTACGTTATTTCCTGAAACCATAACTGAATTTCTGTTAGCTGCTATTGGCGTTTTCCTTTGGGAACCCTGGTGCAACACTTTTTGCCCTGAATGCCACAAATTCACTGTTGCAACAGTGAATTTGTGGCATTCAGGGTAAAAGTGTTGCACCAGCAGGGCTCCCAATAAAGGAAAACGCCATAAGTGTTGTTGGGATAGCCGTGCAGTGTATTACCCGTTTTTAGGCTTTTTGATTAAACCTGAGATCTCGAGATGAAAATTCCATTGTTATAGTTATACCTATTAGTTATTTTCATTGGTACATTGTAGTCGAGTTTCAGTAAAATGTTCATTGTTAGTATTTGTTTACGTACCTTACCGCATGTTAACTGTTTTTGCCGAGTGTCTAATATTTACCGAAATGAATGCCTGTCTATTTTTTTCTTGTTGCCTTGTTTATTATTACGGTTTATCTATAAATTTTATTGTTAGCTTCTACACTAACAGGGATACACTAACCTTCATGGACTTTAATGGTACCGTATATTTTTTGACAAACAGCCAGTAAATTTAATTTCTGTTTTCCAATCACATAGTACAAGGAAAACGACAATCTGAATGACGAGGGAACTTTTAACCTGTATCCTGAGTTGAACTTTGAAAATTAAGATCGTAATTTTCCAATTTCAACTCCAGTCGAGTTTAAATTCCAGTTTCAATTCGAGTTTCATTTCGAGTTTCAATTTCGCAGTCTTTCAAAATATTAAAATATTAAATTTACGGATTGAGCTCTTACTAATAAGTTAGAATAAACACAGGAATATGGAACCTAACCGGGCAATACATCAATCGAATTACGCTAGAAAGTAACGACCATCGGAACGATGAAATTACAAGCTGCATGGTGCATATCGTATAATAAAGAAAAGGTATAGTCTACAGTCAAACCTCGGTTTGCGAGTAACTTGGTTTGCGAGTGTTTCACAAGACGAGCACAAAATATTTTAACAAATTGTGACTGGATATACGAGCAGTACACGCTGTATAGTATGCTGAATACGCAGCATTACTCACAGTGCACCACCCGAATAAGCAGTAGCAGTGCGAAGCGATGCGATGAATCTGTTTATAACGACAATGTAATGTCACATTTCCGCGAGATCCTCAAAAGGAGGCAAAAGCAAATGTCATTGGATAGGTTTCTTGATAAATTTGTACAATAATTAATCAATTCGATTTTACTTTTTTTATTTTGAAAATTGTGGGGTTTTGGAAAGAATTATCTGAGTTTCCATATATAGTTTCTTATGGGGAATTTCACTATGATATACGAGTGGTTTGGATTACGAGCAAGTTTACTGAACGAATTAAGCTTGCAAACCGAGGTTTGACTGTAATGAAGAAAAGAGCTGTATAAATTGTCCAGTTTATTTAAACACTATGGATATTCATGTTTCCGAATTCACAGATTACGATTACCCATTGGAGCCTTGTTGTTGGGTTACGGAGAGTGGCTGGACCTGGTTAGGTTGTGTCAGCGTGACGTTATTCTTCTTGGGCATTGCCACCTTCAAATTCATTAAGTAAGTTCAACCTTCCACAAATTAAGAATAAAAAAATGAGAAGGGAAAGAAACGCAAGAATTTGAGTGACGTATACGTTTTTCTCTATTTTTAGCAAACAGAGCAGCCATCCCCATATGGTGGCTAAGCGGAAGAAACTCCTCGAGAAATACGAAAAAAGTAATATTTCTTCGTCTCACTTCTCCCCTCTTGAACTTGAAACTTAATAACCTAGGCCTACTTCTCTTAACCCATATATTACGCACCATGAAGGTAAAGTTAGAAAATTACTGCAGACATATGGGTCAAGGCACGTGCTTATTTACCCTCCAAAATTCCTACACTTTTGGCTTTGCTCGGATGTTTGAAGGGGAAAGGAGAAGTAACGGAAAGACTCTATTTCTGTCCCAGATTTCTGTCCCAGAGTGCGCAAGCTTGCGTCTATTTTTCACATGGCTCCGTGAAGAATCCTTTAAAACTTTCCCCCACTTTTCGTCTGTACTCGCTACAGGTTGTTCGGAATTTTCCCGTGGATAGAAATATTCCTCAGAATAATAGAGAAAAAAGGGAAGACATAAGAAAAACGTAGAGAGAAAAGCCAGCACTTGCGCAAGTGAGGAGAACATTGTTGGTCTTTGTGTACGTTAGCAATCGATCCGAACTGAGAAGAAGCTAGTGAAGCGAAGCTTGTTTGTTTGTGAGGAAGACGAGAGGAAAGACATCACAAGTGCGTAGAGAAGGTAGAAATGGCTTCAGAAATTGTGCGATTTAATTCCTGGACCAGTAATGGGACCACTGGGAGTCCCGGTACTACCGGCGAAGGGGCAGTGGGGAATACTATGGGGACGTTGAAGTTACACCGCATTTCTTTGGAAGATCCGGGAACGGTCACGGCAGCTATAAGTACCAGCAAAAGTAAAAGCAAACGTCACCGGTCCCAATCGACTCCAAGGGTTCCTAAATCTTCGTTAATGGAAGATAAACCGGTCCGGAAAGCAAAACGATATTTGGGGTCGGCAAGTGCTTCGCTCGTTACAATTCCCAATACGATTCGCTTGTCCATGCTTAATAGCGGGCTTTTATCTTTGGGTAAAAATAAAAACGCATGATTCCTATTTTTCTAAAAAAAGGGAAAAGAATTCAGACACAATGGGGCATGATTTTTTACGTTTTAATTGTTGAATTTATTGAGATTTTAATACTTGCACACAGCTAGATCAGTCGAAACCTTAATTACTAAGTTGTTAAAATTGTTTATCTTTCAAAGCGGAGGAAAGTGGCGCGATTCGAGTGATTGTGGATAAACCAGTGGAATTCGGGAATTTTTTGAAGCATTGCGAGCAACGACGTAAATATCCGGTGCTACTAAAAGTAGAATTTCAGGTAAATATTGAATGAGCACTTTTGTAACGAAGTAATTATTAACATCCTGGCTATAGAGTGCTTGTAAAGTGGAGAGTCACACGACAAGACACGCGAGCAAACAAGAAAATCGACCTAAGAACCAGAATCAGAAGATTATTCCATGTAAGTTCTCTTATAACCCTCTTTGGAGAAAGCTAATTCGAAGTTGCTAATTAGATGATTTCAATCGCGTGGTATTGAAAACTCTGCCTGATGTTACTGATTCGGATTACGTCAACGCTTCCTACGTGGATGTAAGTTAGCATTTATTTTTTATTTTTAAAAGGAGCAGTTTATTAATTATCTAACAATTACCTGTTCTCATTAGAGTTTATTGAAACCAAATGCGTATATAGTGACTCAAGGTCCTAATGAACATACCGTAGGCGAGTTTTGGCGCTTAGTATGGCAACGCAACGCATCCTGTATCGTTATGTTGACCAAAACTTTCGACTTTATTAAAGTAAGCTCGTTTGTCTAATGATTTTTAAAAATGCAATTGATTATGTTTTAAAAGCGTCGCGTTTTGCATAGGTCATGTGTGTGCAGTACTGGCCAGCTGCCAAAGGCATGCGAGATACCTATGGAGGAATTCAAGTTTGCGAAACAGGCGAGGAGTCATTAGCAAATTATGTTGTTCGCACGTTTAGCATTAAGGAAGAAGGTTCGGTAAGTAAATTTAATTCTTCATTTCACATCCTTGGGAACTCGCTCAAAGTTTGTTGGTGTTTATAGACAGAACCCGAACGGACGATTCTTCAGTTTCACTACACAGAATGGCCTTGTCATAGTTGTCCGTATTCGAACGCTATTGTGGAATTCCGCCGAAGGGTTCGAACAGCTTTGCAACTTCATTCATCTAATGGACCCATTATTGTCCATTGCAAGTAAAGTTGACATAGTTTAAAACAAATGTAGAGTCCCTATACTCGAAGATTAGAACTTTTGGAATTATTTCTTTGGAAATCTAAAGTTGATTTTGGAGATACGTTTTATTCAGCTCGGTTTTTTGTTTTGTAGTGATGGAGGAGGAAGATCGGGTGTTTATTTGGCTATTGATGCTAACTTGGAGTTGGCTGAAGAAGATGGATTGTTTGACATCTACGGATACATGAAAAAACTCCGGCATTCACGGAAAGGACTGGTGGAAACTTTGGTAAGACTTCGAAGCCGGAGCTTAAATTTAAAACAAAAAGAAAGAAAGTAGTTAGTTTGTTGTCAGAAAGCCATTTTTCGGGATTGTTTGCTTTCTAGGACCAGTACAAGTTTATTTACGATACGGTAGAAGAGTTTGTCCAATGCGGAATGTCATGGTTTCCGGTGAGCGAATTATCTATCCGCTTGAAACAGAAATCTGCCAAGAATCCCCAAACCAAGGTGAATGAATACCAGCGCGAATATAACGTAAGTTTTACTAAACAAAATCCAAGTGATAATTGCCTTAATATCCTTTAAACTTTGTTTAGCAAATTTGCAAACAAACGCCTAGATTTACTATCGGAGATTGTGCGGGTGGACACCGTGCAGATAATCGTGAAAAAAATCGAGATGTTCTCATCGTTCCACGTAAGTTTCAAATTTGCATTACCAGGCATTCCCGCGATTCAACGTAATTATTTCCGTTTTCTGATAGTAATATATTTGAAATTTGATTTGTTTTTTCATATATATGTTTGACAGTTTTTGAAAAGATAAGGTTTTCGTGGAACTTTTTTTTTAAATTTTCATAGCCTATTGACGTTCTTGTTTATTGAAGTTATGCATTTCCATATTTATTACAAGAACCTAAACAAGGTTAGGTTTTCGTGGAACCTAAAGATTTCTCTTGTCTTTCAGCGGATAACTTCAGGCCTTATTTGTCGTCATTCCAAGGTAACGCCTTTACGGATTACATCAATGCAGTCTTCGTAGACGTAAGTTACTTTTCGTTGTTTATTTTTTTAAATAGCCAATTTGTATGGCCGACTTATTCCTAGGGATACACACGTCCAAGGGAGTACATTGTAACGGAATGCCCCCTGCCACACACATTGGGAGATTTCTGGTCTTTAGTTTATGATCATGAATGTAGTGCAGTAGTAGTTCTTACCAATCCACCAACTAGTTCGGTAAAACATTATATAATTGTGTTTATAATGATAAGTATCTCATGTTTATCTTCGTTCTACAATAGGCCCATCCTTCGTTTTGGCCTGACAGTCGTCGATCCGTTAAATACGGCCCAGTTTTCACTGTGGATTATATATCGCATAACCACTACCCTAATATCAAAAGCTGGGTCTTTAGGATTAACAAAAAAGTGCACAAAAAACAACAAATCCTTACAATTTTGATACATTTTTTGTGTAGATTGTTTCTTTGACGGAATTAATGGCTGGTGTGAAAGCCCACCCGAAAACTTGCCAGCTTTTCCAGTTAACTTGCTGGCCTTTGGGACATAAAGTTCCCACGTCTACTAACTCGTTGGTAGAATTAATGAATATGGTGGAGCGATGGAGGCAGCGAACTGATTACGGACCCGTTGTAGTTGTTTCCTTGTAAGATATCTCATTTACTTCATATTTTAGCAAAATATCACAGTCTCGTGCAAATTGTAGAGACGGGCGTTCCCGAGTGGGTGTGTACTGCGCAGCGAATGCATGCATTGAACAGGTTATACAACACGGGGAGGTCGACGTGTTTCAAGCGGTTAAAAACGTACGCCGACATCGGCCACAGTTAGTGGAAAATTTGGTAATAATTCGAATTTTACTTTGGTCGTTTTTTCTTATTCATTTCATTTTCTCTTTTAGACGGAATATAAGTATTGTTACGACCTCGTGCTTCATTACGTCCTTCACTACTTGCATAAAGACGTCAAGAAAATGGCGATTGAGGAAAAAAAGGCCTGAATTAAGAAAGAGGAAAATTTCTGTTCTGACATGCTATGATTAAGAGAAATGCAATATATTTGACCTAATATTTGTTATACATGACTATCATATATGGAAAGTATGTGGAAGCCTTCATCATGGAAAATTATTCTAATATAATTAACAATATCGTAGAAATTATTCAAATTTAATTTAAAATATCGTGGAAATTATTCAAATTTAATTTAAAATATCGTGGAAATTATTCAAATTTAATTACCTCGTGTACCTTAATAATTCATAAAACTCTCTCCTTATAGGGATTGGAGAGCTCATTTTCTAACGGTTGTTTCAAAATACCCGCTCAAATTCCAAACAGCTGTAAAAAACAGCAAGTTATATAAGGCACGTCTTCACTTTTACGTTAGCTTGAACTTGACGCAGATATCGCATCGAATTTCTTATTCGACGGTGCACATCAGGTACTTCTGTTTCAATTAACTGCCTACTTTAAATCGCAGTTACAGAGTAATTGAACTCATATTGAATATTATATACTACTTTGTAGCACTTGGTATTATAGTTCCACATTTCAACTTTTAAATGCTTAACTTAAAATTAAATGAACAACTAACCGCAATTTTGTATAGACACCTCCTTACTGTGTCAACTGTAAGAACGATTTCAGTTAACTTTTTTTATTTCATATTGAGCGGGTGTGCGTGGTGATAGCCAACGGTCACGGTCGCGATCCTTGATTCGATCACGACCTAACCAAAACAAACCATCGCTAACGTCCCCAACAATCGATTAGAGTCAGAAAATTCCCTGTCAATAGTCCAGAATATTGCGTGCGTGGTTTCTGAATACTTTATGAAAGGAATGTTCTTCGAAATTCCAGCAGCTTCGGCTTGTGTAACTATAACATTGTAGTCTAGTGCTTGTAATCGGGCTCTCAATCTTATAAGCTAACCGCGTATTCCACGCATTTTAGTCCTTCAATCTAGTCTGTAGTCAAAGTCATGTCTGAAGACATTCCTCTATCTGTGATCGAAAAAACACAAACTATGCTGGGTCCCTTTGTGAAAAAACCCGCGTTAAGCGAAAAGTTGCTCAGGAAACCTCCATTTCGCTTCTTACACGACATCATTCTCGCCGTAAGTCGACAACTTAAAAAACAGTACCCATAAAAAAGAAACTAAACTAGTTGTTCTTTCTCGACAGGTTAAGAACGAACATGGTGTACTCGAGGGCTTATTCACTTCCAGAGAACTAGTTTCAGACAATGTTAAGGACAAGGAAGCTAAAGTGGCCTTTCTGCAAAAGCTCATAGATGTTTTGGGTAAGAAACAGAAACAAATTACCCTGGTGAAAAGGAAAAAAATAAGAACATTGTTATTTATGGTAGGATTTCTGGAAGGACATCCTTTAAAGGTCAAAGCGTCACGGATCGTTGCTGGACAAGAAGCAGAACGCACCAATGCCTTATTGCAATCCCTCGCCACAATTCTAGCTCAGAAAACTGACACCAAAGACGCCGTACGCCATGTTATAGAAGGAAAGGGAGCTCCAGGCCCCGAAAAGGGCAAAACCAACGCACTTTCTGATTCCGTAAGCCTTTTTTCCCTTGCCTTTTTGTGCCGTTGCTTTAAGACCTTCGTTTAAAAGTATTTGGGATATTCTAGAACAAACCGAGTACGAATAAGAGCAAAGCTGTTGCCAGCAACTCTAATAAGAACCAAGATCCGCCTCAGAAGAAGCCTGAGACTAAAAAACTTGATGCCAAAGCTGCCAAGAAGCCTTCTGAAAGCAAAACGTCTTCTAAAGTTGCCCCAAGCGATAAGAAATCAAACACATTAGAACCCAAGGCAACTGACTTGAAATCCAAAAGTTCGCGATCGCCCAGTCGTGAACGTGGGAAAACTCACAAAGTTGTGAAGGAACCAATTGCTGTAGCCAATCCCCAGCCGTCTGCAGAACACAGTCCTCAGGAGGCTTCTCCAATTAATCAGGAGGCAGAAGGCGTGGAAAGCAGGGAAACGGACCATAATGGGTCCGACTTGGCTAATTCTGTTGTGGTGGAGAAGGAGTCGAATGGGCATGAAGCTGGAATGGCGGAAACGGCAGAAATGTCTGAGGTTAGCAGCAGCAGCAACAACACATTAATCCGTAAAAGCGCACGACCCGCCAGTCGATTAGGTAGGCTTAATAGCGGACTCGGTGGGAGGGCCACACCTGCAATCAATGAGCCGGAAACTCCCGTGGTAAGTGCCCCTCTTTTTCCGTTAGAATTCTTTAAAATGTGGATTCGTAGTTCGTTAAATCTTTGTGATAACTTTATAAAGTTCACTTCAAGTCACGAAAATGGTAATTCAATACCCAGATTGTCAGAAAATGTAAAGTTTAATATGTTTTAAGTGCTTCCCGTGCCCACTTTTACGTGTAAAAGTTAAACAGAAAACTGAATCATATTACCGGCCGATTAAGCAGGCCACGCTGTAGTTCAAGTAGATGGCACTGTATGTCATACCCCATCACGAGAATATGCATGTAACAAAAGTTGAAACAGAAATTTTAAAGAAATTTAACGGTACAATTGAAAAAATCTTTGTTTAGTAATGTCTTAATAAATATCTTAAAACGCTGCTAGACATATGATTTATTTAATCTTATTCAAGATATGAAAATTTTAAATAAATCATATATCTTAATCGTTTGACGCAGCGTTTTAAGATATTATTAAATTTGTGTTTCAAGTTGAATAATTCTCATGACATACCAACACGTTCTCCCCATTTAGTTACAGACGTATGTAATGTATCCCGGTTTCAAGAGTGATACTAGTCACTTTCTAACAATTTTCTCATCAACGTAAATTGATAACGATTGTCATCAACGGAAGTTGATGAGAATCGTTAACCTAACCTAACCGATATAAACTAACCTAACTAAGCTAACCTAACCTTATTGAGGCAGGAATAGCTTTTTTGCTTCACCAAGGGGTTGTATTTCAGTGTGCGTCCAAAGCCCGACTGCCTAACTCGCGGTTTTGGTCCCTTTCTATACCCCTTGCTTTCAACCTTGAAAAATGGGAAACGTGTAAAAAGACAAGAACTATAAAAGTTCGACTAGGTCACAGGAGTATAAAAACGAGTTGGGCCTGCAGAACTGCACACGCTACACTATCCTAACCTAACCAATACATTTCCAATCCAACTACCAATTTTAACTCCAGTGACACCTTTTTGTCATTTTGAATTTATCCTAAAAAGTGATTAAGCACATAGAGTATGATTAAGCACGTCGAAAAAGCATTAGTTCTTCCAGATCCTTACATTCGTATGATTATTAGTAGGATTATTTTGTGTGATAGAAAATGGCAAATATCGGTATTTACTTTGAATTTTGTAATAATTCTTTTATTTTTGTTGTTCTAAAGGAGCGAACGAGTGCAAGGAGGTCTTCTACTAGTAGGTCAATGCAACGATTGGAAGCGACTCAGGAAGAAAGTGTGGAAAGTGCGTCGCCCACCCGGCCAGTACCGCTTTCTCCCACCCCGGAGCCTGTAGTTCGCCCTCCGAGTACTCACCCTCCGCCCCGCCCCTCGGCCAGTGCTCGTCCTCGTTCATCTCGGCGTCCTCCGTCACGAGCCGGGCACTTCAACCAAGTTCAGGCGAGTTTACTGGACGAAACGGTGCGTCCCGTCACTGGCAAAGTGGCGAATGTCATCCTAGAAGGAGATATTGACGAAGAAGAGCCGGAATTGGCCTTAGATAGCGAGCCGGTCCCCTTCCTCCGAGGGACATTGAACGATGAGCAGCCTCACGGGCTTTTGGTGGATCAAATCTTGCAAGTCCAGCGTCAAACAGAGTCTACGAGCGAGGAACAAACGGTAAATCCATGTCGCCATATTGCGTTAAGAAAAGTTCCCAAAGCCCTCAAATCCTTGTTCTCTGATGGTCTTCGGCCGCCTTCCTTTTCCTTTCATTCTTTTGAGGTCTTTATTTAGAGTGTAAGTACTTGGCCCTTGGACGGAGACGCATGGAGGCGAGAAATGGAGCGTGGGAGAACACAGGTGCAACAATTAACTCGCCTGGCCTTGCCTTTGGGGCAAACCCTGGCTTATTTACAGGAGGATTTGGAGGTAGCTCAAGAGGAAGCGCGCCGTTGGGCGGAGCTTGTCAAAATGTACCAACAACAACTCCAGCAGATTGCCAAGTGAGAGCATTTCAATCTTCGTATTTAACTTTCTATTTTTTTAATAATAATAATAATAAAAAGCAGGGAAGCATAAATGGCCATCGTTTGTTGTGTCAATAGCTTCAAAGGAAATGTTGCGCGTTAGGATAGGATTAGATTGTGCATTACGGTTCGTTGTGTTATCCTAGGCAATGTTTCCACTTGTCGTCGGGTCGTAAATAGTTTTGCGTCTGACAAGGAGAAGTAAAGAAGCATTCGGGCGTTTTGCCTCCATCAAGAGTAATTGAGTTTGCCCATGCGTTTCAAATTGAAACGCATGGGCAAACTTTCAAAGCCGTCAATCCCGTTCCGACGCGCTTGTAATCCTTTCCGATCCGACGAGGGGCATTCCAGCAGCTTTTTTTGCCTACTTGCGATGTCGCTTTTATTCGCGCGAAGAGAGAACCTATGTTCTTTCTTTTGTGGCACGAGGCAAGTTTTTTCGTTTGTTTTGTTTTTTGTAAAGAAGTTCTGGTTGTGATGACGGCGTATTTGCTGTTGATTTTCCATGTAGATTAGGCTGGGGCAAATCTCCTTTGGAAGCTAGATTGCTAGAACTTTGCATTCAGTTCATTTGTTGTTTCTTTATGAGAATATTTTCGAACGTAGGATGCTTTTTGCGGCAGTAAAACGTCTCTTTCCTAGAGAATTTCGTATATATTTGAGCATACATTCGGTTTAAAGAAGACCTGCATATGCGGTTATTGTAGTATTTAGACCGACAGCGTAATATCTACACTTGATGCGTAAGTTCGAAATGATTACTCGTAATCCATACGATATTCGAACTACCTATTTTTAGACAGTTTTAGTCGTTTTGCTAAATATTTGACGAATTATTTTGTGCGAAATTTAATTATCTTCGCCTTTTGCCGGAAGGTCAATGTTTATTTTAACTACAAAGAATACTAATCGATTTAACGTTAGAGCGATGTTAAAAGGTTTTGGGTCGGATTATAGCGTCCATGAGACCATTTGTCACCGTTTACTTAATACGTTTACGAATCAGTATGTTGAAATCTTGATATCTTACGAAACCTGTCTTTGTTTGAGTTTAGTACAATGAAGTTGTTAAGCGTGTAATGAAAAGAAAAACTAAAGATTTCAATTTTCACTTCAGAACGGATGCTGTGACCACGCCTCTGGAGGCAGAACTGAAAAGTGTATCAGCTAAAGTTGAGGAAGCTCGGAGCCGTTTGCATCTCCTCCAAACATCAGTGTACGGTAACGATGAAAAGATTCGTCAACTTTTGATTCCTTCCCGGTGAAGCGCTAATTCTAGTTTTAAAGGACTTAAAACAAACGATTTAGGCCGAGTTTGAGCCTGTTCTGTATATTCTTTCGGTTAGAAATCTTGCAGTGGCACGGTTGTTTGTTTATCGCGTGTGCTGAAAAATTCAATCTAAGTCAACAATTAAGTCAAATCAAACCCCTTAAAAGCGAATAGTTCACTTTTAAATGCAGTTCGTGGACCACTTTTGAAACATGCTTAACTTTCGCCGTTCTCATTTGAAAAAGTTTCAGTTCGCTGTTCTCCTTTTTCCATCACTAGAACCGTTGAAACGCGCTGTTTCCCCCGTTTTTTTCGTATGCACACTTTTTGAGTTTCATGACACTTTAATCTTTCGGTGAATGAAATGAAATATATTCTTCAAAAACATTCGCAATAGAAGGCCCCGAATATCTCATAAAAGTGGCAGGTATACAACTTTTTATATCCCTTGTTTTGAATCCAGAAACAAAGTAAAGACAAGTTTGTTATACAAGATAGCGTAAGCACAACACCACCAGTTCCCTTGCAAGGCATAACGAAGGTATAACTTACTTATACGTTATAGTAATAAATTTCTGTATTGTAGCAAGCTTGGCACAATTCCACGCAGGTTTTCTTCTGTGCGGATAATCCTCTTTTTTCTGTGGGCTCTCATTATCCTTAATGTGACAAGGATGTCGACTGTAATGCGTTACGACGTTTTTTTGTTTCCTTGTGTCCTATCCAATAACCGATACTGTGTGGCCTGGCTTTAGCCAGTGTACGGTAGTCCGCGTTTGTTTAGAAAAGGTTGTGGGAATGCTCACCCCACATACTTGATATAGCTTGTCTTATTGTATTAGAACAGGAACTGCCGAGTATGTCGCCGGTAACTTGAGAAGGCGCCGACGTATGTTGTGCTTCTCTTGAGAGTATTTCCTCCCTATATATAGGAGGCTTTCTCGATGGGATGGAGACAGTAGTCCACTGGTAAAAAAGGGTATTCTAGGGTAAAAAAGATAAAAATAAAGGAATAGTGGAGCCTGTTTCTGGACCTTGAAAGCGAAAGAGGAAAATGAAGATGGGAAGAGAGAAAAAGAGACTGTTGGTGCTCAAGAATCCATCACACATAACCACCCGTGCGTGAATCGCATCAATGTATTAAAAAACTTTAACCACGGCACACGTTGCAACCTATACGCCGAAAGAAGAAAGAAAAAGACGGGGAAGATAGCATCCCATCATCGGCTATAGCTGGTGGCAGCAACCAACCCAGGGAGCGGAGAGAAGAAAATAAGAGCTATCATTTATAGCCAGTAGAGCTATACTTAACCCCAAGAAAGATTTTTCGCGGGACCGCAAATGGATATTGCTACCGGGGTAAGTTATCTTCTAAATGGATTTCTATTACCCCAAACTTCCGGAGCGCATTTTGACGATTCATTTTTTTTCTTTTAGTTTAAATGACGAACCACAGTTTTTACGTGAATAACCAACTTGGGGGGTAAGAAGATGAGCTAGAAATTGGATTTTTTTTTGCGTTTTACTGTTGTTGTTTTTTCTTGTTTCTTTGAGGTGTTTGCAAAGTTTTGGGAACGTTTTATGACGTAGAAGAGTAAAAGGAAAAATGAAAAAGAAGACCGCAATTTACGGGGTTACGAGCGGCGACGCTAGGGTTAGAATTAGGGTTTAGGGTTGGGACATGAAGTGGGCAGAGTCCAGTGGACTTATCGGATTTTGCTGGAACCGTTACTTTTCCGCCATTTTTTTTCTCGTCCTCGTGGAGGAGGAAACTCATCGTCAGCGTTTTTTCTTTTTTGTTTCTTTCTCTTTGTAGATATGTTGGACAAAACAGTGAAGATTGTTGGGTGTTGAGTCCTTTTCTTCTTTGGGTGTTGCGCTTTAAAGAACTTCTTTTTGTTTGTTGCCACATATCTCTTCCTTCTTGTTTCGTTGGGGATTCGGGGCTTCCAGCTCCGTTTTAAACGGCTGAGCCTAATGTTATTTGCTGTCCAGTTTGGGGATCGACTTTAGTCGCTAAGCAACTTGCGACAAGATCTTCCACGCGGCGAGTAGGGGTGAGACGGGTGAAGAGGGGCAAGCTGTATTACTAAAACGAAGAAATGGAAAAGGTGAACGGCGTTGGTGCATTACGGTGTTACAAAAGGTGTTGTTGAGTTCAGCTAAGTGCCTTTCTTGGTTTTATGACGTAATTTGCATGCGAGTAGCTATGTAAATTACGGTGAAAGAAACCTAGATTATTCTATTGACGCTTTTCCTGGGAAAACTCATTAATTCCTGTGTTTTTCTCCATCTTTTTTTAAGATGACAAGAAGAGCGAGAGGAAAATATGCATCCACTAAAGCTTGGGTTGGTGGGGCGGTAGGGGGCCAGTCATTAAGCTTCGGGGCATAGTCACATATATTACACTACATGGCACACTATGTTTTCTGCCTTTGCGTGCTCACGGACGCCGTTGATGGATCATTTGTGGGGACCGAAAAGGTCGAGGCTCCGCCTCCTTTTCAGCTCATAATAACTAACAAGGATATCTTGACGGTCTGGTGGATGATGTCTGAATTAAGTTGGAAGTTCTAGGTAGTTAGTTGGACAACTTGGGACATAATTGGAAAGGAAAGTTAGGATTTTTTATTTTTTTGCTTTATTTTGTATGTCGATGACGAGAAGGGGGCGGGGCGGATCATTTTTGTGTATGGTGGGACTTTTTTTATTTGATTTATTGTGGCGATGACGAGAAGGAGGCGGACCGGAGAATTTTGTGTATGATGGGAATGTCAAGAAGAAGCCTACTAAAAGAAAAGATGGACGCTTAAGCTATGGGCCACGTTGGGTCGTTTGACTGGGATAGAACGTGTATGAAGTGAAGGCCAAAGAGAGGACCGGAAGCCATGCAAATGCTTCGACGTTGTGCTGCGAAAGGCACGGGAGCGAAGCGGAAGAAGTGGCTCTGCCCTTTGGCCTCGTATTGATTTCCACCCTTTTGGCCCCTCTACCTCCCGTCCCGTCAGCTTAAAGAGAGATTGTGGGGGGTACAAAAAAAGGGGGGAAGGAAGGGGGTTGAAGTCTGACCTAAGACAGTTTCTCTTCAACAATGAGGAACAAGATTCTGAATAGCTTAACGAGGTTAGTAAGGACCGGCAGGTCCGGCACACAATCATTTTCGCCTCGAATTTGGCAGGATTTTTTCTCTTTCCTCTTTTCAGCTTTGGGGAGCTTGAAGAATACCTAAAATAAGGCTCGAGTGGCCACTGGGGTGTTGAATATAGCCATATAGCTACTACGTGCGGGATACTGATGCATATTTTGTTCCTGAGGGGAATAGGGTTTTGCAACTTAAATTTGTCAGCAAATTTATTTTTAAATATTCCAATTTACAAAAACTCTTGTTTCTACTGGATTAAAGGAAGTGTTACAGTTTTTTTCGAGGGAGAAGAAGGATCGGAACTTCTGCATCTGCCATGTAGATTGGTGCATAAAACTCGTAGGCAATGATGTCACATTTTTCCTTTTTGTCTTCACGGGTTCAAGACCCCTAAGAAGAAGAAAAAGGAGGAAATGCTCGTTTTCATTGGGAGTTTTATACGCCAAGCTCGTCGCAGTGATATCGTCAAGGAAACTGGGCAAGTTGTAACAAGGCCCCTTGCTGCAAGCGGACTTTTTATGCTGCAGCACCCAAACGTCACTTTTAATAGCTTTGACCCCCCGTTATCATTCTGACGAGGTTCTTCACTTTATATTTCGCGCCCTTTTTTTACTACCCACCGTTTTTTTTTCACTTTGCAGAATTATTAGCTCGATTATCTCAAATTTATTTGTTGGGGCCATTTTTTTATGGTAAGAAATTACTTTTATCAAAGTAAGGATAAAGTTGTGGCGGTGGACGTTTGGTGAGCATATGGGACTAAAGGGAAGGCGAAGTGTTTGTTATGCAAAACGGGGCAAGGAACGGGCGCTCGTTTTCGTATAAGCCGAACGTTATTGGAAGTGCGGGACTACTTAGGGTTCCTCCCTTTAACGTCTTCTTTGTTTGTTTTTCGTGTGTTTTTTCGGCGAGGAAGAAAAGGGGGACTTGAAATGTGGTTCTATGTATTTCCAATAATTGAATGTACCCAGGTTTATATTCTTTTCCTGGCAGGTATATAAATGTGCCCAGTTTGGGTAAGCGCGGGATAGTTTTTTGGGGGAAAGATTGGTGAATCTTCGATCTTATGAGGCGTTGTAGTAAGAAGAGCAAACTTTCGCTTTCTCAGAACGTCTGGGAAATTCTGAACAAAACGTTCTGTTACGTGGAAGTTTATACGGGAATGTTCGATTTCGCCATGTTTCACTCAGACGCCAGATCTGCGTGATTTCTACCGATTTTTTGGGGGCAAACGCTCGATTTACTTTGATCACACGGCAGCAATTGCTTCCAAAACGTTTGATTTATTTGCAGCGTCGCAAAAACTTTCCCATATCTCTCTCTTTATAGGTGGAGATTCATAATGGTATAGAAATAGGCAAAAACGTTCCGTTCTTGGTACTTGTGCTGTGCTCTGCTTCTGCATGACAAAAAATCAATTTCGATTAAATCACATAAAATCTCGCATTATAAGCGAGTGTGAGGTTTTGGTTGCTAAAAGCCTTAAAAGTTTCTTAAGCGTGGGGCAATCCACGACATCATTGCTTGATCTTATTTCTTCCAAACGTTTTCTTCGAAAACTTGATCAATTCCTTCTAGCGTATGTCTAAACGGAAAAAAAACATTAAAAAATATCAGCTGAAAGGTTTTGTCAAGCGTTCACTATCTTGCAATTGAAACCTGAAAGAAATACTTCATTTCAACTTGAAAAATTAAAAACTTGCAAAAGAAGATATCCGCGATCTTCCTCTTTCAAGCCAGTCGATCGTGTCTAAAATTACATTGTTTGAACCAAACTACCAACATTCCGCCAAAAATTCTCTCCTTGGAGAGACCGAGAGAGAAAGAGAGGACCCCATTTCGATTCCATTGTCAAATTCCCAATTCACTGGATTTCTATGAAAAATGCTTGGCTAGACACACGGCGTTCCAGAAAAAATAGTGTTTTGTATATCTTTTCATTTCTTTCGAGCTGGTTCCGTTTTCTTTCCTTCATCGCAGCTGTACACCGCAGCCGCATTTTTCACAGCTGCTGGAATTTGGACTCTTGGTACCGGGCGTGAAAGTGGCAGATTCCAAATGACGGCCATATGACAAGAAATCCTATTTCTTTGCTTTGGACGATGAGAACGAAGAGCTCCGGGCCGAGCGTCTGCAGCTTTAGCTTTGCGCACCCCTAAAACACGCCCTTTCCTCGTCTTCCTCAACTCCCACACTTGCTCCAACTTACCAAGACTTAGACCAGTTCCCAATTACTGCGAGGCAGGACGTATCGAGTGCTGCGGACCCTTCTTTGACATGAAATTTTTTTTCGTAAAAATAAGGGTCCCGAAATTATTATTTTTTATTGGTTTCTATAATGAAAGGTGCTTAGCAAGAAAGCAGTGATATTGAAAACCATTGCAGAAATTCTTTTGTACACAAATTGTTACTCACCCCCACGGAAATTGCTCCAGTCAGAAATGTGTCGGTGTTTTCATTTAGTGGCTGCAATTCTGGCATGAGTATCATCCGAAAAGTGAGCGTTTTGGCTGGTTATATTCCCCTTAGAAGAAGAAGGAGAATAGCCAAACGTGATGGCGGCAGTAATGTTGAAGCAATTTCATAGTCGCTCGGTGTCTAATTGAAAACCTCTGAAAAGTTTTTGAAAAAGTGCGCATGTTTTTGGGTTGGGGTATCCGCGATTCTCCCAAACGAAATTTTGGGCAGAAATTCTGCAATTCCGTGGCGCAGAAATTCCCGACGTGGAATTAGCCATGGAATCCTGCTGCTTCTCTTGCTCTTCCTGCTCATGGCGCCTTCAAGGCTGCTGGAAGAAGATTCTTATTGCTGTCATGCTCATTTGGGGTGAGTCAACCATCTTTCTCTTCATTTCTAGTTCTATTTCTGGTCCTGTCTGCATTTCATTTTCTGGAATTTTGTTTAGAGCCTCTTTTCGTTCCAAACTCTGGGGACAAAAAGCATTTTTTCTCGTTTGTTTTCAAAGAAGGATCACGCCTTTTTCGAAATGAAAACGGCAAATCGTGATTTCTGAAAGAAACTTACAAAAAACTACCGAATTTCTGCGAATAGGAAGCGTCACTTAGGGACGACGTTTTTTTCCATGGTTTCGAGCTTTTGTATGGGTGTGCATAGGAATGGCCGAGAACGAAGCTTATAAGTCAGCGTTAGGAGTTTCTAAGCATTCTTTTAGAGCCCGAATCCTTTTTTGTCCTATTTTTTGTACTGCTTTGGGGAGCAACAATCGCCTTTGATGATGGATTAGGACAGTTGGTTTTTATAGACGGAGTAGGAGAGCAGTCATATGAGGATTGGGCCCACGTTTATTCTCCCATAATTGCGGCGAATAAGGAAAAGCGAGTGATGGATAAATATTTATGTATATAAAGCAATATAAAGCACGAGGAATATTTTTCCTAGTTTTTACGGGATTTTTTGGGGAATGTGAAAAGGG
This sequence comes from Lepidurus arcticus, assembly GCA_003724045.1. NCBI lineage: Eukaryota > Metazoa > Arthropoda > Branchiopoda > Notostraca > Triopsidae > Lepidurus > Lepidurus arcticus. Next base: position 55,013 of record RJJA01000159.1, read on the forward strand.
GGAAAATTATAAAAACAGGGAAAAGATTAAGAAGGCAGGTGTAACGTTAGTATCGATTTCCTGTTTTGTGGAGGGATTTTTCAATCTGGAAAGGCCCAACCAGAAGATTTTTTACTAGGGAAAGTGACATACGGCCGTGCTAATTGCTGCGTCTGGATCTGTCGGAGCCATACATTCCCGTTCTTCGTCCCGCTCTTCTATTCTTGAGGCGAAATTTCGTAACTAGGGGAAGATTCGTTTCGGATGTACTAGTTACATGCTTCTTGGTATGATCGCCCTCGTTTGCTTAACGGGCCGTTGTGTTGTTCTAAGGAGCTTCCGGCCACCTTATGTAAAAATGGCAGGGATTTATATGCCTCTTACCCCAGAAGGAAAAACATGTAATAAAAAGTAAATGGATGCATGCTCATGAGCTTGGGTTATGAGCTTGTATAGTACTTGTATGAGTTCGCCGCTCACTTTGCACTGAAAGCCTCTTTCTGTCTCTCTCGCTCGCTGTTTTACTTGATATACAATTTAATAGTCTATTATGATAGACTTAAGCTTGAGAGCCTGGATATTTATCTGGACCTGTATTGTCTATGTTTGTCTATGGCTGAGTAGTAGGGGCTTTGAAGGACTTTTGAAGTTGCGGCGAACAAGTTTTGTTAGTTAGACCGATACGAGCTAGATCCATTTAGTTTGAGTTCTTTTAATTTATATTGAATTAATCTTTAGCCAATTGTTGCATTACTGACACCCACGTTAAGTTCAGTTTTAATAATATTTGAAAGTCAAATTTTGTCAAAGGTCGAAGTTGGACCGTTACGTTCCCCCGCAAATAAGCAATTTAAAACGCGTGGCGCCTTAGTCGCCATGTTGTTTGTTTTGAAGTTTGACCGTTGAGGTAACCTTGACTAATTTTATAACGCAAACAACCTTAAGTAAGTTTGTGTTGCAGTTGTTATTATGTGCGTTTTAAGAGGCATTTCCTTGTTTGTTTTCTATCTTATAACAACTAATAGGCCAAAAAAAATCATCGGCCATTTTGTTTGTTTTGAAGTTTCGACCATGAGAAGAAGTAGGGGTGGGGACCAGTATGAAATTATACTATACGGTGTGCGTGCGTTTACATAATATCGTGGCGTAGCTTAACTTAGTGGAGTTCGTGCTGTAGTGGTGAGTGTAGATATAATATATTACAATTGCAGATGCCTAATTAATTGGCCTGACGCGATTTACTTCTCCCCTACTTTTAACATCTCAGTGCGTATGAAAGCTGTAGGGATTTTAAACAGATTGGCAGGGACACATTGGGGGGCGGACACTAAAATATTACTGACTATCTACAAAAACGTCATACGATCTAAGTTAGAATATGCATGCTTCAT